>PVLD010009317.1:0-77714 GCA_004027595.1 Dinomys branickii
AAAAAAAAAAAAAAAAAAAAAAAAAAAAAAAAAAAAAAAAAAAAAAAAAAAAAAAAAAAAGAAAATTAAGCAGTTATAACAGTTACATAAGTTATAATAGAAAAATTTCTATGGTGTTTACTATGTGTCATTTGACGTTTTACTTAAATTGATTCATTTAATCCACTAGAAAACCCTTTGGCCAATCACACTGGTATACTCCTGTAATCCCAGCTACTCAAGAAGGACTGCAAATTCTAACCCAGTCTGGGCAAATTTAGCAACATCTTCTCTCAAAATTAAAGAGCTGGGGATATAAATCAGTACTGCCTGGTTCAACTCCCAGGAACTTCCAAATTAAGAAAGAACTTTCTTAGACCCTGGAACAGTGGTATATGCCCATTGTCCCAGCTATTTGAGAGGCTGAGGCAGCAGGACTACTTGTGTCCAGAAGTTAGGGGTCAGCCAGGAAAACATGGTAAGACTCCCATCTCAAACAAAACAACCAACCAAGTTCAATTCTTTTAGGTAAATATTATTACTCCAGTTTTGCTTCCTTCCTCCCTCCCTCCCTCCCTCCTCCCTCCCTCCCTCCCCCCACCTCTGAGACAGAGTCTCACTATGCAGTTCAGGCTGGTCTTGAACTCACTTTGTAGCCTAGACTGACCTTGAACTCGCAACAATCCTCCTGCCTCAGCCTTCCAAGTGCTGGGATTACAGGTGTGCACCACCATATCCGGCTACCACTCCAGTTCTCTGGAGGAGAAAGCTCTAGAAACATAGGACATTTGTTCAGTAACTTGCTCATAGTTATACAACTAGTAAGTACTGAAATCAGATTTTGAACCCAGTATTTCATCCTCAAAGTCCTGTGCTTGGCCACCATGTGACACTGCACTTCCTCTTCATACTGAATTGCTTTGTCAGGGTCACTGGCTTTGCAGAAAAAGAAACAGCAACTAGCTGCAAGGCTACTGGCAAATGAGTCAATCTCCTTTGGCTTTGATATTCTTATCTTTAACTAAGGAAGTTAACACCTGCTTCTCAGATCTATAAAACAGTTAGCATAGCATCTAACACTCCGTAAGTGTTAAATAAATGACATCTAAAAATAAAACCTCTGTAGAAAAGAGGTTTAGCTAAGCTAGTGCACGCTAGTAAAAAGCAGAGCCACTGACTATGCAACTCACCTTGGTGGCTTTATATGTCCTTTTAGGGGCTTAGAATAATAAAGTTGAGCCAAAATTGAAAATGTGGTCAGAAGACGACTTAACAGGTATTCTTACTTGATACTATTTTTTATGCATAATTATTTCAAAACCTAGCATTCAAACTATATTGTTGATCTCCTGGAAAAATCAAGACAAATTGGTAAAAAATTTCCCTCAAAAAGTAGTTATCAACAAAGGCTTCATATCAAAGAACAATCTTTGTTAAAACTGCCAAAGGAGAACTCTTAAGAAAATGGCGAGTCTGGAGGATGGTGCATGCCCATAATCCCAGCATTTGGGAGGCTGAGGCAGAGGACAGCTATAAGTTTGAGGCCAGCCTGAACTACATAGCGAGACCGTGTCTCTATACCCTATCCCCAACCAAAAAAAGAAAAGAAATGGCATTAGTGTGGTGCACAGCTATAATCCCAGAATTTGGGGAAGCTAAGGAAAGAGGTTGGCAAGTTCAGGCCCAGCCTATGCAATTTAGTGAGATCATGTCTTAAAATGGAACATAAAACCCAAAGGATTAGAGGAAGGCTAGGGATATAGCTCAGTACAAGGGCCTGGGTTTAATCCCATGTACCACCAAAAAAACAGGAGGAAGGAAGGAAATGGCATCTTCTAGATCCTAAAAATGACTCAAAATATTAAACAGAGGATCACATTAGGAATGTTTCTAAGAGTTTCTCATCAAAAGAATAATGACAATAAGCCTGGGAAAATGTCATACTGCGATATAACTTTAAAATGAATGGGTTCAAAATGAAGATGTTTTCCACAGATATGCTGGGAGATCTACAGACAGGTTACTCGATATTTTCTAAACTGCTACAGGAAGCAAAAATCTCATAGCTTAATAAGTAAACACTATGTTCTTTACTTAGCTGTCACAGAGCAAAGGGAAGGGCCACCGCTGTATCTAAAGCTAATTCAATTTAGTTTGTGGTTTGTTATTTTAAGAATCTGTCAGGAGAAAAATATTCTTGCAAAAGTAAAATCACTTAGGAAAGAGCTGGCAATTTAAGGGACTAAGGGTCCAATAAACCAAGTGTAATGGCCTAAGCCTATAATTCTAGCTACTTAGGAGGCTGAGGTGGGAGGATAACTAGTTGGAGGGCAGCCTGAGCAGTTTAACAAGACCCTGTCTCAAAATAAAAACATGAAAAGGATTAGGCATGTAGCTCAATGGAAAAGCACTTGCTTGCCTAGTATCTGAAAGCAGAAGAAAAAAAGGGCCTGCTAATATCTACTGTTTTATATTTTATGCTGCTAATGAGTACAGTGAGTAAGCTTTACAGCATTAGACCTAGGTGGTAAGTCATGACCAGAGTAAGATATTCATCACAATAAAAAAGGCACAGTCTCAAAGTAAAAAATTTTAAGGAAGAAATCATACGAATTCTATGCTAACTTCTCCAGAACATACAAGAGAAATGAACATTTTCAACTCATAGACAATGTTACCATGATAGCAATACTAGAAATGGACAAAACAAAAATAGAAAAAAGCAAAACATCCATCTAAAACAATACCTCTCATGAACACAGATGCAACGAGTCTTAAGAAAACATCAGAAAATTGAATCAAACAATATAAAAAGGATACACAGTACCATGACTGGAGTTTCTCTCAAATGCAAGTCTATGTAGTTAAATATAAACAAGAATACAAAACACAAAATCTTGTATTTATCTCAACAGATGGAAAAAAGCATCTGACAAAATACAACATCCAATTATAATTTTAAAACTCTCAAAATTAGAAACGGAAGGAAACTTTCCTTAAAAGGCTTCTTGATAAAGGACACTTATGGAAACCCTACAGCTGCATCCAGAATGGTGAAAGACTGAATGCATGGTTACATGACACTGAGGACAAGCCTAGGATGTCTGCACTCATCACACTGGTCAAGACTCAACTGAAGGGCCTGGTCAGAGCAATATGGCAAGAAAAAGAAATAAAATAAATACACACTGAAAAGGAAGAAGTAAAATTATCTCTATTCATAGATGAACAAATTCCAAAAAGTTATTTTAAAAAATTACTAGAGCAAATAAATGGGCTAAGCAAGGTCACAGAACTAAGATCAGTATACCAATATCAACTGTTCTATGATAAAAAAAAACCGGGCATCAAAATTAAAGCAGTAACAATACAACAGCAAAAAATATATTTAGAGAGGAATTAGGGATAATATACTTAAGAGCCAACAATGAAGTGTACTGACATGGTTGAGAAGAAAGAAAGCCTACACAAGTGGAGAGATATACCATGTTCAGAGATTCAGACCCAATATGGTTAAGATAGCAATCCAATCTAGATTGATTATACTGTATATTTATCACAAGCCCAACCCCAAACTCATTACAGATATGTACTTTGTAGAAACTAAAAAAGCTTGTTCTAAAATATATACAGAAAGCTAGGTGTGGTGGCACACATACGTAATTCTAGCACTCAGAATGCTGAGGCAGGAGGACTGCCCTGAGTTTGAGGTCAGACTGAGCTCCATAGTGAGTTTAAGGCCAGTCTGGATTATAGTAAGACAATGTCTCAAAACTCAAACAAACAAACCAAAAATAAAGTAACAACAGAAATTCAAAAGACCTAGAATATCAACAGTGATGCTAAAAAAGAAAAATAAAGTTGGAAGAAAACATACTTTTAAGATTTCAAGATTCACTGTTAAGTCTACAATAACGTACAATTTTAGGATTCTGTAAAGAGAGAAATAAATATCAACAGAATAGACCAGAAAGCCCAGAAATAGACCACATACCACATTTTTATGTTTAGTTTATTTTTAACAAACATGGCCATGTAATTGAAAGGGGAGGGCTGGGGATAGAGTTCAGTGGCACAGAGCCTGCCTGGCAAGCACAAGGTCTTGAGTTTGGTTCTAGTACCCAAAAAAAAAGGGGGGCGCAGAATTTTCAATAAATGGTGTGCCAACAATCAGATCTCTATATGGGAAAAAAAGAAGCTTCAACCCTCACCTCATACATGTATAAAAGTTAACTTGAAATCACCTACAAAATCAAATGTAAGAACTATGGTAAAATAAAACTTCTAGAAGAAAACGTAAGAAAAAAATCTTTGAGACCATGCTCTTCATCATTTTTAGGATATAAAAATCGTAAACCATGAAGAAATAAAAAAGATAAATATAATTTCATCAAAGTTAACCTGATTTTAAAATGGTGGGCAAGACTATGTGTGGTGGCGCATGCCTGTAATCCCAGCACTCGGGAGGCTAAGGCAGGAGCGTCACTGTGAGTTTGAGACCAGCTTGGACTACAGAATGTGTTCAAGGCCAGTGTGAACTGCACGGCAAAACCTTGTCTCAAAAAGACAAAAAATAAGATCAAACAAAAATGGGCAAAAGATTTGATACATGTGACCTAAAAAGATATACAAATAGCAAATAATCATATAAAAGGATCCTCCACATAATTAGTCATTAAGAAAATGCAAGACAAAACTAGAGTGAGATATCATTATATATGCAATAGACTGGTTTATGATAAAGCACAAATATCAAGCACTGAAGAGAGTATAAAGCACCTGGAACACTAACCCACTGTTGGTGGGAATAGCCGTATTTTGGAGAACAATTTGGCAGTCCTTTAAAAAGTTAAACATATACTTACCAAAACCCCACAATCTGAATTACAAGTTAACTAAAACAGATCCCACACAAAAATTTGTAGATAGATGCTCATACTATCAAGCCCTGGAAATAATCCAAATCTACACTAACTGATAAGTAATGGGTAAATTAATTTTTTTCTAGTCAACGGAATGGGACTCAGTATTTAAGCTATGAACTAATGATACATGGAAGAATACTAATGAATCTCAAAATCATCATGCTAAGTAAAGCCAGAAACCAAAGTTATGCACTGTATAATTACATTCATGTAAATTTCTACAAAAGGCAAAACAATACAGAGAGAATGCAGATGAATGGTTGCCAGAGATTAGGAACACTGAAGATGTTACATGCCTTGATTTGTGGTAATGAATACACTACTGTGTGAGTTTGATACAACTCAGAGGATTGTACTTGTATACAAATTTTATCTCAATAAAAATGATTTTAAAAATAAAAAAAAATACACATTTGACCTATATACCTCTAAGTTCCTTTGGGGGAGCAAATTATATAGTCAAATTTAACTGAGGTTGACACATTCTGATATTAAAAGTATTACAAGGCAAAAATGAATGCATGCATCAATGAATATTGAACAACTTCAAACTTTTTACAGGCCTCTTTGGTATAAGAGAGCCCAGTTGTAGTTTGGTTAGTTCAAGCACCTGATTAGACTTGGTAACAGTTCAGCTGAAAATAACTTGGAAACTGCTATGTTCTGAGCGTTTATGTCTCCCTAAAATTCATGAAACGGTTGCCCTCAAGGTGAGGGTATTAAGAGAGGCACCTTTAGGGAATGATTAGGTTGCATGGGCTAAAACCTTCAAGAATGGAATTCGTGCCTGGAAAAAAAAGGTAGAGAGCAATAGTGATGCCTCAGCCCTCCACCATGTGAAGACAGAGCAAGAAGGACAGTCTATGCCAGAACTGGGCTCTCACCACCACTGCACTGCCTTTGATCTTGGACTTTCTAGTTCTCAGAACTATGAGAAACTGCCCAGTTTATGTATTTTGTTATAGTTACCAGCCCAAATGGACCAAGACAAAAACTCTTCTTATAAATAAGGAAAATGAGAATCCAGGTCACAATGCACTCTAACGTCAGAAAGACAGAACCCTGGAATGCTGCTGCATTTCCATTATACTACAATTTCAAAAATTACAAAATTATGTTTCTTAAAATTCAAAAGTGCTGAATGTTTTTCTTATTCCATATACTTATTTTTTCTAAGATATGAACTCAACTAGTATAATTTCTTTGTCTGAGAAGTATTCATCAAATTCTGCCCATTTACCCATTTATTCTTTGTGCTTGACTTTTTCCCCCAGAGGTCATTTAAAAAAAGTTACGCTTTAAGAATCTGTAAACAGTTTAGGAATACATTTTACTCTGAAAGCAAATACAATACATGTGTTTATTACTAAAGTAAAGGCTGTGTTTCACTAACCCATTATCATTGTTAGTGAGAATGTAGAATCTCAGCCAACCTCTTACAGAGGTAAAAATCCACGCTGGGCGGGAGCAGCTGCAACTGTGAAGAAAGCTACAAATAACATGCTGGGAATTGAGCAGGCACTGTTATTATATCCTGTTTATACTGTCATTTTTCCTATCAGTAGCATATTATTTATACAGACCCCACCCGTGAACTTCTTGTTTATCTTATTATAGAAATCTTCCAAATCTATAAAAAGAAATGTCTATTTGTTGCTGGAACAGCACATGTGTTATAATTTTGCACCTCACTACACTTTGTTATTTAGCATTTTCTTCTGTTATGCACCATTTGTTTTCATTTTTATACCAAAGTTGATTTCACATAGTAAAGTTGAACTTAAAATGACTTTAAGAGGATCTGTTAAAGGGTAAGATTCTAGAACACCACATCCTAAACTTTATTTTAGGGCTAATGTCATCACATGGATATTCTTTTAAGATATACTTGGCGAACTTATTTAAAGACAGAAAACTGTGTTTATGTAACCAAGATATTTTAGGGAGTGAACTCTAGGTGACTAGAGTGCTTCCTTATCCAGAAAGGTTCTTATCCTAGATGGATCAATTATGAGGCCCGACTGCATTTAGGTTCTCATTAATTCACTATTCTGTAGCAAGAACTCATCTCTGCAATGAGCTGTGCTTCTCTTAGATTGAGAGCTGGACCACCTAGATGAAAAATGTAACATATTTGATAATACACAAGAAACATGAATTCGGTAAGATGACCATAGGACAAATAAATGAACCTAGTTATCAATTACCCTCATTCTCCAGCCTTATAGAAAAAAAGAAAACTGCAACTTCTTTATGGGCATAACTTCATGCAGCATTTGTTCAGCAAATATTATTCCTGGAGAAGTTATGCTGGACAGTTCTCCACATGTACAGTTTGTGTTAACTCCCTGTTTGTGGTGTAATATTCCCCTTACACCACAAAGTAGTTCTGCAAGGCAACTAGGTAAATGTGTAATGTTCTGGTAATGTGCAATGGTAGACTCTGAATGCATGTAGGAAAACATCATAGCCTTTGAAGAATATTATTCTAAAATGATAACTGAAAGGAGTACTAATCTCAGGACAGTGAACTAGATCTAATTAATTATATTTAGAATGTATGAATTACATCCAAACTAAATAAAGATAATAACTAAAAGTAATAGTAGTTAAGAAGAACTGATAGTTAAGAGGAACTGATAAGACTGTAATGAGGCCTACCAGGTACAACCAAGGATTTGGAAGCATCCAAGTGCACAGAATTCTGAAAATTTAAAGTAGCTGAACTCAGACGGGGAGTATACTGAATAGAAGACAGCAATAAAAAAGGAAGCTGGAGTCACATTTTAAGGAACTTCCTTTTTCACCTCTTGCTTTCAAAACCAGGAGATGGTATATCACCAAGCAAGGCAATATCAAGCAATTCCAATCCACTGAAATTAAGATCAGGAAAGTTTACTGGTCTCCTAGAAAAGTATTTTCAACCTAGATTACTTGGAGATCTTATAAGATGTAAACTGTATCTCTATAGGTACAGGGCAGCATTCTAACAAGTTTTTTGGTGACACTAATCTTACTATTTCATGGACTACATTTTGAATAGCAAGATGGGAAAACATCTTTGCATTTCCCTTTCCAAAATTACAATATTTGATGTACCATATTCAGCTCATTATGGTACATCTAGTGCTTTTAGATATGCCTAAGCAATGCTTTTCAAAGGTATCTTATGAGGATTGACATCAATGTTGGGTAGATTTCAAAGCCACTGTTTGAAAAGTCTAAGATGACAGAAGATTCAGTGCATTCAACCTACTCAGAAATATTTCCACCTGAACAAGGCAACTTTGTAATACTGTTCTGTAAGACTAAAATTTTGTTTGTTTGTAGGTCTTCAAACTAGAAGACAATATTGCTTCTAATCATGGAAGCAGAAATAGAAGTGTAGAAAAGACAACATTCCATTTTTTCATAGCCCAACACATCAGTGAGTTTTACTAAAACCTGCACAACTAACTTGCCTTTACACTGTCTCTTAAGCACCATGACTTAGTTCTTTAAGACGAAGATGAAGAATTTAAGCCAAAATAAATTTTTCTTAAAAAAATTGACAAATACCTACAGGCCCCAAAAGTTAAATGCATATACCCTTTAGTTCTAAGACTTTTATATGAAAGAGTGTGTCTTAAAAGTCTCTTATGAACAAATGTCTTTTAGAAAACATATTGCTAACGTAACAGACACATTATAAAAGACTGAAGCTAAGTATGGTGGCACACCCCTCTATTTCCAGCACTTGGGAGGTGGAGGGATGAGGACCACTGCAAGTTCGAGGCCAGCCTAGGCTACATACTAAGTTTAAGGCCAGTCTGAACTATGTGGTGAGACTCTGTCTCAAAACATAAAACAAAACAAAATTGGGTAAACATAAGATATTTAAAATTAAATTTAACACATCTAAATTTCACGTTTCATTTTTAACTGAATTAATGATTAGCAAAAACATTTTAGGTAAAGTATCTTCAAGTATAAATGTGTACAGAAGAAAAAGAGTATCTTAAAATTGTAAGGTACTGTTGCAGAATAGATCCAAGTGCTTTTTTTATACTAGAAGAAAAGTAAGGCACAGAGGTAAAAAAGCCATCACAGTTTCCGAGTGCCATAGCATGTTTAAAAAAAAGAGGGAGAAATCATATTTTATATCTGTTAATATAAAAAGTATAATATAGTAACTATAAAATGTATTTGAAAGAGTGTTTCCTCTGAAGACTAAAGCATGCTTCATATTTTAGGATGTCACTAAAATCCAAGAAAGGAAGACCACATACTAACAAAGAAAAGACATGCTACACCCAAATTTAAGAACTTCATAAAAATGCAACCTGAATAGAGAATGACATATATACACCACATACTAGGGAGGGGGCTTGGACTGGAGTGGAGAATGGGATGGCATATAAAGAACAAAGAGAAGACAATGGTAACTCTCATCTTCTCAGCAATTGTTTGAGGAAATGCTTTCACATACAGAAAAGTGGTTAAAAAAACAACTTTCTTTACCTTCATGAATCACTTTTTAACTGGTAAAATCAGAGATTAGATTTGGAGGACTGCAAGGCTTTTAAAAATATGAAATGCACATAGCAGTTGGATATGCATGTGTCATAAGCTGTTTCAATTAAAACAAGAAATGCTATTTTAGTCACAAAATAGGGGATTTTTTGCTTATCACGAATGCTATAAAATTTAGTATCACAAGAAAAAAAAATCACTGGAGAAGTTCCGTGATATGAGAGACAATGGTCTTAAATCACGGGCATACATCATTGTGCCTAAGTTGACAGATCTGCACTGCAATGCAGAAATGCAAGCAATATTCAACATCTGCACAGAAGGCAGAGAATAGACATGATTCCAGAATAAAGGGCTCTTCAGCTCTTACCTGTTACCTGTGCAACAACTGCTTGGGAAATCCTCCGATTGGCAAGAAAGGCTTTGATTTCCTCTTTTATCACACTGCTGTCCCTCCTAACAAAAACAGAAGACAAGACCAACAATGTATGTTGAAGGCAGAAATCCTCATCTTTGCCAAAAGAAAGGTGTAGCAGAGAGGTGGGGAGAACACAGAAAGAAAGGACACAAAAATAAAAGGTAAACAGACCAAACTTGTATGAAAATATGAAATTACAACAAACCAAGGAACACCAAATATTCAAGTGCTAAAACACCACAACACCAGACAGACATTTTAGTGAATGCCACCATAGATATAAGTCTCATACCAGAGGATGGTTAATTGCATGCTGTGTGTAATTCACACTAGGAACAGGGCTGTGACACGGTATATACAAAGTTCATTATTGGGAAATGAATATATCTTACACAGAAATCCTAGAAAAATAAAAATCAGTTGTGAGTAGCTTGTGGGTTTGTATATTAACTAAACAATGTTCACTTAAAAAAACCTTTAAAATAGTTACAGAAATAGAATTCGTTACTCTCACAACTGAAAATATGTGTCATTTAATAAAGGCTTTGCCCTGTAACTCACCCTTTTTTTTCACTGTACAAACAAAAAAATGCAAAGTACAATGGCTGAACATTAAACTTTAATACTGAAAATCTTTAATTTCCTGCTTCATGTAATATACAGAATATTTAATACTCAAAACTATACTAATGTCTCTTTCCTTAGGATTATATATTTAGAGACCTCATTCTTCCTCTAAGAGGGTGTTACAAGTTTTTTCTTTAAAAACTCAACAAATTCTCAAAAGACCAGACACTCAAGAATGACAAGTAGTAAGACTTCTTTCTTTCCACAAGAATGAAAATAATAAATAAAACTATTTAAATATTTTAAAATGATCAAATTTTCGTTGAATGCTTTTATCTTCACCAAGAATACAACAAGAGAACACTGAATTTTGTTCAAGCTCAAGAGAATTACAAACCAATGATAATTTACCATATGAGGTCAGCAAATTATGGCCTATAAGCCAAATCTGCCCTGCCATCTGTTTTTATACAACTTTTGAGCTAACAATCCTTTACTCAGAGGGGCATTTATAAGTACAGTAAAATATTATAGCCCAATTCTAACTATGAGCCTGTATTTTTAAAACTTTTATTCAATTTGCGGCTATTTATTTTTCTCTTATATAAGTATATACACTCTGGCTTCAGTTTTGCCTCCTGCCCACAAAGCCTAGAATGTTTACTGCATAGATCTTTACAGAAGAATTTTGCTGACCTTTCATCTGACAAAGGGATCACAAAACCATCCCAAGTCTGGGCACAGTGCCACATGCCTGTAATGCCAGCTATTTGGGATGCTAAAGCAGAAGGACTCCCAAATTTAAGGCCAGCCTAAGCAACTTCATGAGACCTTGTCTTAAAAATTAAGCCAGGTGTAGTGATATATGCCTATAATTTCAGCAGTCTGAGAGACTGAAGCAGGAGGATCTCAAGGTCAAGCCAGCCTGGGCAACTCAGCAAGACCCTATCTTAAAAAAGAAGAACTGGGGCTATAGCTCAGCGGTACAGTGTCCCTGCATTCGATCTCCAGTACCACCAAAACAAAAAACATCTTTATAAACTATTTGTGAATGAATCACAAACTCTTTCTAGATGTTCAAGTCTCTGTAGATTAACTGGAAGAAAAATCCAAGGGTCAGTTGTACCTTAATTTAAGTAAGGTATTTCAGCCCTCAATGAGGAGTTACACCCTCTGCTGGCAAACTCCATGCACCTGTTTGGGAATTTTGAAAGAGTGGAGAGGTAACGGTGATGAGTTTCCACTCTATACCTCTACAGTACGTCCTGATGTATTGGATGGAGATTGTAACCAGAAAGATTCCTAAACTGGGACTGGAGCTCAGTGGTATACAGTTTACTTGGCATGTGTAAGGACCTAGGATCAACCCTAAGTATGCCCCTCCCAAGATTCCCAAAGAACATAAAGAACAGACTGCGTAATGCAATATTTAACATTTTTATACTGATTTAGATTCTAACTAGATTTCCCCAAAAATGCTTATCTATATAATCAATGATCAGTTCAACAAGAGATAACTTCAGCAGTATCAATTCCAATTGGCTTATGTAAACAATATAATTAAATCATTTGGTTTCTTATATAACTATAAAATTAATTTGAAAATTTAAAAATAAAAGCATCACATTTCAAAGTACAGAATGATCTAGGAAAATGAAATTGTACTTAAGAAAATAATTAGTCAGGTTAAATGTAAAATGTGCTTTTGTGGGGAAAGTAAGTTAAATGGTATTTTTTGACTACTGATTTAAATTAGAAATCACATTATTTTAAATCAAATGCAGTTATAGTAGACACTAAATCGTATGAGAGAGGTAGTAATTATTTTAATAAGGGATATCTACTTTGTGAATTATTAGTCTTTTTTATTTTTTATTTATGAATTATTAGTCTTATAGCATATTATGGACTGCTGTAAGGCAGAAGGAAAACAGCAATTTCACTTACCATCTCATAGACTATATTTTCAAATATTCTAGAAGTTTCTAATGTACCTATAATGAGTCACACACATACACAAACACAGACACACACACACATTCATTCTCTTTATTGCTTTACCAGAGAGAAGTTTCAGTAAATAAACCAATCAAACACAACCAGAATAAGACTTAAAAGATAAGGTGACTTAAAAGACTTAAAAGATAAGCTCAATTGTAGAATGCTTGTTTAGCATGCACAAGGCCCTAGTTTCAACCTCTGGCACCATCTAAACATATAAATAATAATAAAAAAGGTCCGCATGGGCAAGTGACTTAATAAAGTTACACTCTGGTTTCACCAGGTAAAATTAATATCGCTTGAAAAAGTTTTTAAAAGTCTTCTCTAGGTAATGAAATTAAATAATGAGTAATACTTAAAAATGAATACATGTATATGTATAAATATATAAAATAATAAATTCTTCAATGTAAAACATTTCAAAATTGTAAAACAGCTTCATAAACACTATTATTCAAAATAAAAAACAAAGGACTGGTGATGTATTTAACCGCATTCCATTTTCATTGCGTCCAAATCTCTTAAGTATTACAGAATCCATTCTACTCAGCTTGCTTTGTTCTTTAAACTTTCACATATTTCTCTTCATCCAACCTTCCTTAACCATGTGCCTCTTACACTACCTTTGTATCACCTAACACTATGCAATCACCAGTTAGTGGGAAAACTATTTATTCCAAATCTACTTATTTCATCTTCTCCTTGAATACCTTCCCTAAAAAGAATCTCTTCTTCTTCCTTTCACTTATAAAGTCTCATACTATGCAAAATCTTTATTCTTCAGGTCTGTGAACTAAAGTGAAAAGGCTGGTCATGGCTTAATTCCAAGTCAGCTATGCTGTGATTCGCATCTCACCACTTGTAGTCCATGCCTTCTCCTCTTGCTATGGTTTGAAATAACCACCATGCCAGATGCATCTGTGTGACTTCCACATCTTTCTTTCTACTCTGCATTACCATCAAATTTACAACTTGCTAATAAACTTTCCACAGCTACCTACGCAACTTTCTACATATCTGAAGGAATTCATGAGCAATGCCTCTATCAAACCACCTTTAAGACACAATTTAACTGTCATCTGCTCTGAGAAGTTCTTCTTGATCTTCACAGCTAACAAAGACCTCTTTTTCAATGGCTATTTTTAATATTTCAATTACTATTCACATGCTAATATATTACACACTATTCTGTATTATAGTTGCTCTTACTCTGTCTTATCTCTCCTACTGGCCTGTAAAGTTCTGAATATTATTTCTTATTTACCATGGGGCTTGCATATAATAAAAATGTGTCAAATGAGTGAACAAATCCAGTTAGAGATAAAAAGTTATAAATGGAAAATCTGATCTAGATAATGTATGAAACAGCTTTAAATTTTTATTTTCAAGTATCTTTAAACTTCTCAAATCAAAATGGAAGGAGTTATTTATAGTAGTTCAAAATGAAACTGCTTTATTTTCTTGAATAAAACAGTCTAAAGACCACATGTTTTAAAATGATGTTTTAAGATCTGAGTCTTTTAGTTAATATGAACTAAATACTCTTCAGGATTTCTTAAAAGTAGTCACCTAGTGCAGAGAGATGATGCAATATCTACCAAGATAGTCTTATTTCACAGTTGGAAAAATACAATTACATACAAATGATTTTCACATTTGAATTAAAACACTCCTATAATTTTTCAGCCATGAAGCTACACAAAGCATAATTTTAAAAGATAATACTAGAAGAATAACCAACACAGTACATGTACATCCTAATCATTCCATCTTGTTACCTATAGAATAGAAATACAATACCCAAAAAAATACAAGATGAGTATACCTTATCTGAAATGCACAGAATGAGAAGTGTTTCAGATTTGAATTTTGGGGGATTTTGGAATATGCAGACATGTATCTTAGGGACACAGGACCGAAGGCTAAACACAAAATTCATTTATGTTTCTGACATACCTTATGCACAGAGCATGACTTTAATTTTACTGAATATTTTAAATAATTCTTTGAAAGCAAGTTTTAAGGTGTAGAATTTTCCACCCAGGGCGTCATATAGGGACTCATAAAGTTTTGGATTTGGGAGCATTTCAGATTTCAGTAATGCTCAACCCATAGTCTATTGTTAGGTCTATATAATCAACTAGAAAACAGTCTCAGAATTTTGTACAGAATGCTAACATACTAGCTAGGGAAAAATACTTGGGAGGCCAAGGAAGGAGGATGGCAATTTTGAGGTTATCCTGTGCACCTTAGCAAGGCCCTGTCTCAAAATAAAATAAAAAGGAGCTAAGGATGTAGCTCAATGATAGAGCATGTTCCTGGAATGTGTAAGGTCCCAGTTCAATTCCTAGTACTGCAAAACAAAAACAAAAACTCCAAACCACTAACATACTCAAAATTATTTTTAGTATATAGGTGGATGAGGACATACTTAATGTATGGTACTATTTATTTATTCTGATACACTTCATAATACATACATAACAGAGCAGATAAACATTAGATGCATACTATTACACTAGCAGATATAAACAAACCCTCCTATATATATGTTTATATATTAGTAAATACACTTTATAGGAAGTTAAAATGTGAAATGAGTCTTCATTCTGGGTTTAGAGCCCTTGCTAAAATGTTATATTTGATGACTTACTGACATGAGCCAAAATAAACCTCTCCTCTTTAAAACAAAAACACAATTCATATGCTCGCTAGTCTTTCTTTTTTTAATCCTAATTTTAAAAAAGCAAAGTAGGAGTTACTGGTTTCTTCTTGACTCTTTCTTAGGGAGCTGATGAGGTGCAGTTTTAACTTGACGAGGTTCTCCAAAGAAATCTCTATTATATACCTTGAAATTATTATAATTCACTAAATAACTGGATTATGAGATTTGAAAACTAAGTCTTATGGATGAGTACCCTGGAGGTTGGGAAATGTGAGCAGGGAAGAGGTACAATTTATATATAAAAAAATGGAGGCAGGAAGGCATCCAGGGACCCATGCTTTCTACTAGAGATCACCAGTTCCAGTTCATTCTAATATCACCAGTGTGGAGGGGTCAACAAGGACACTATATCTATAGGTGGGTAGAGAACATACATTGTTCAAAGAGTATCTCTAACATAAAATTCACTTGATTAGTAAGTGATCTGAAGTGGCAAGTATCATATATGGGAAGGAGAGCAGTACATCTAATAAACCTATTTACACTGTCTTGAGTTAAATTAACTACCTTTCCTAAACTCGTATTAAAATGTATAAACATGCATAATTTACAGAGAAAACACTGATAATAAAGCAACATACATACACAATAAAGACATTAGTTATAATTTAGGCTCCAATATTCAAGTTTACTTGGGCAAATAATTTAATTTTTATGAATTTCAGTTTTCCTGATTAAATTTACAGCATGGTTATAACAATTACAAGTGAGAACAGTCATTCCATTAACAACTTCTTCTTCTTCTTCTTCTTCTTTTTTTTTTTTTTTTTTTTGGTCTTTTTCAGACAGGGTCTTGCTATGCATGCAATTCAGGCAAGCCTTCCACTCATTTTCTGGCCCAGGCTGGCCTCAAACTCAGAGCAATCCTCCTGCCTCGGCCTCCCAAGTGCTGGTATTACAGGCATGCGCCAACATGCCCAGCTATTCCATAAAATTCTTCCTTTGATCTAAGAAAAATTATACCCAGGGGACAAAGAGGGAGGAAAGAAAAAAGAATGAGGAGAGCAAACTAAAGGAAAGAAGGAGTGCTGGAGTGGAGGAAGGCACAACAGCAGAGGGCCAGAGGGTGCCGGACGGTCCAAGGAGACCTCTGTGTAATTAAAAGGACACCAGAGGAGCAGTCCTAGGGAGTGTGAGAAAGGGAAGGAGTATACTAATTATGAAGAAGGTAGCATCCTCACTGTACCATAAGCTGTAGTACACAAATTAAAGATCAATTGCAACATGTAAAACTATATCTAGTAAACAGTGAAACTTGAATGAGTGTAATTAGAGGATTTAACTACGAATTTCAGTCCATGCTAACAGGTATTCTGTTTGAGATATACATTGACACGTTCATTGTCAAATGGCTCCAAGCTCAAACTTGTTATTACTTGAACAGCAAAGTTTGAAAAAATCCGCTGGTGTTCGTAACTTTGCTTGGTGTCACACTAAAAACCCAACTTGGAAAGAGACCTGTGAGCATGGGGCTTGCCACCAACACAGCGGGGCGATGCTTCTGCCTAACTCCGCTCTTGTCGAAACAACGTACAGTGCTTATGTTAGGGTGGGAGAACGTTTCTTACAGTATAAGGGTTGGGTTTTTTTTTTGGTGCATTTTATTCATGAAAAATATCATAACCATGCCTCCAAAGAAAGTTAATGATACCAGCAGTAAAGCTAAGAGGAAAAATCTAAGAACCATGATAAATTTAAAGAAAGAAATCATTAAGAATTTTGGTAAAGTCCTAGAAAAATGAATCTCTAAAGTGTAATTTTTGGGCCTCAAACCAAACGATTTGATTTCTCATTATTTCCTATGGAAAAAATATGTTCAGTTCTTGAACTTTTCGGTGTTTGAACACAAATTTGGAACAAAGTGAATTTGACAACTGAGGTATTACTATAGTTGAAATAAAACATCAGGCCAATGCACAGGTTAAAAGTTGGCTTTTTAGACCCTTATTAGACTTTTTAGTCTTCCAAAGTACTTTGTTAAAAAGACAATTTCCTGGTTGCAAATGCTTGTAATCCAGCACTTAAGAGGCTGACGTAGGAGATCAAGAGTTTGAGCCATGCCTGCACTATATTACATAGGGAGTTCAAGGTCAGCCTGGACATAGTAATGCCTTGTCACAAACAAGCAAAAAGAAAGAAAACAGAAGATGAAGACAACTTTCTATACTTCTTGTTAATGTAATACATATTTGGGGTTTCTTATCAAAATGAACAGCAACAACATGCAACTGCAAAAGTACTTTTATTGCTTAAACACTCTACTCAGGACAGTTAAAAGCATGTCTTACTATATTCCAATGAGTGAAGAAACTTTTACTTGGCCAAATGGGCCTCCCTTTTAATCTCCACAATAATAGACTAAATCCCAAAGCAAGTAACATCTAGGTCTGGGGAAGTAGCTCAGCCTTTTATCATGTTGGAAACATGCCTTGTCTTCTCTGACCCTTCTAGGAGTCTCTTAGCTTTAAATAAAGTTTCTACATTGTAAAACAGAAGCTTTCCTTTAAGGTTTATGCCAAATTCAGTCATTCAAAAAATTATGTTGTAACTGTGCTAAAGAAAGTCGTAGGTTCTAGACAAACAATGGGAAACACATGGTTGTCACCCTCAAAGTGTGCAAATCTATTGGTGTGAAGCCTTTCCTAATTACCTCCATTGAAAGTGGGTTTTTCTTTTCTCAGTATTTAAAATCCTCAAGTGTGTACATATGTGCATGCACACCTGTATGTGTCATATCCAGTGCTAAAATTAGAACTTTCCTTCCTAGGGGCAGAAACACTATTTTTCTTCTTAAAAATTACTTCTTAATTAAATATTTACTCAAATTATTTTGCTGATTGGAATGATGGAGAGAAAAAGGAAGTGTATGTATTACACAGCATGATAACATTACCTTATCCCTCAGAAAAACACTTAGGCTTAAAGATTAAACTAACTTCTGTTAGTCACAAGCTAGGTGCTAGTGCCATAAAAAGAAGTCTAATTTTTGATAAATAGGCAAAATAGAAAAGGATTATCAAGTAGCAAAAAGAGCTGAAGTAGAGAAAAGAAAACTTCAATTAAAAACATAAAATTTGTTTTTCCTTTCTTCTCCAAAGACGGGATGGAGAAATTACAGGTCATATAGGTAAGCGACTGAAATACAGCTTATTACTTAAAAGTAATCTAAGAATACAGTCATTTTGAGACTCAGAGTAAGCAAAGTAACTAACCTCATTAGTTCTTCCACTTTATCATCTACATCTAGGTCCTCTTCTGAGGCTTCAAAACTGTATGACCTCTGACCCATGCTATTTGTGTGGTATCGAGTTGGTGACATCTTCCCATTAGATGTGGACAATCGCTCACTGTTCTCCCTTCCATTTTGATTGGTAGTGCAAGGTTGTGGGGAAGTATCATAACTGTTGCTCGGTGATGGGGACATTCCCGAATGCTGGGTCTGTGTAGAAGCTGTAGCTGTGGAGGAAGAAGCTGGAACATTGTGGGTACTATTCCCATATGAACTTCCTCCATAGCTGGACCTTCTTCCAAACTTGTCATTATGCTCTTGATCAAGACGGTCCAAAGTTTCCAAGGCATGGAGAATTTCGTGTTTAGTCATTCCAGTACGCCGAAGGCGCTGAAGTAGATCTATCTGTTCTATGGTAAATCTGGGTTCATCTGTATAGTGAGACATGGTTTCCAGCAAACTAAAAACAAAAAGAAAAAAAAGATTTAAAGAAAAGGGAGTCTTTATTGACAACATCTGCCAAAGTAACTACTATAGAAAATATTTAGCAGAGGCATTATTTTTATATCAATACTGCAAATACATTGGTACAGCTACTGAGTTTATTAACAAATAGACATAAGATATAATATGAGGCACAATTTATTATAGCATATAGTTTACACTGTCAATGTTGGAACTAAAAATTTAGTTGTATCAGTAATACCAAAACAACAAATTAAGCACATAAGATGCAGAAGCATAGGCTGGTAACTTTTTAAAAAGTTTTATTAAGGTTTTTCAAACTTACTATACTCCAATCAGTATAAATAGAAAATTGCTGAAAAAAATAGTTTACATTATCTTGCTTTACCAAGTATGAGCAACACTGACCTAAATGTCTGTAAATCAATTCAGTAAAAACAAATGATTTGCTTGGCTAAGCCCAAGGAAATATTAATAACCAGCAAGGGCATTTAAGTGAAAATGACAGGTATATTTTTTTAAAAAAGGTATTAAGCACCACTTCGTCCACTACTTAGTAATTTCCTAAATTTTCATCTATATAATGCATTTTCTTTTATTTACCCTGAAAATGGATCTTTTATTGTTGTAGCCATAAGAAGCTACTCAAGTTTCTTAGGAAATTGCTTCTACATGTTTCCTGTTAGCACAAGATACCAAAGCACATCAGAAAATGTTTTCTCAGAGTGAATAACAATATTTAGTTTAAGAGAACTACCAAATCATAAAAATGTTTACTACTTGACATTGCTTTTATAATACAACCTGACTTTTTAAATACATGATTTTAAAAAGTAGTAATCTTTTCTATTTTAATTTTTATTGTTGTAGTGTCAAACATGATTCATGGCATATAGTAGGCACTCAGTAAATATTTGCTAAGAGAAATAGAGGTCAAGTAATATTCTCTTATGTGATCTAGGCCAGTCCCCTTAACCTGCTGCAGTTCTGTTTCTTCATGCCTCTATAAATTTACTGAATCTTCACTTCTAGGCAGAAATTAGAAAAGAATTTCATATAGCATAATCTCATCTAATTCTCACAGTAACTCCCTATGGTACATATTATTTATTTTATTTCATTTCATGTTGATGAATTTACTATAAGGAAACTAAGGATCAAGAGTACTTTTGTACCTTGCAAAAAATATCAGAATAAAAAGTAGAAATATAAATTTTAAACCTACATCTTATTGACTCTCAAACCAGACGTTATTTTGCTTGCCCCTATACTGTAGGACTTACTACAATGAAAGGCTTAGGGATACAGGCTATTGTACTACAAGTCTCCAGTTAAAATGGTTTAGATAAAAATCACTCTATTGATGGACTAGCAGGTCAGAACAATTAAAACCTTAATTTAGAATTTACATTTACTTTATCAGTGTGAAAGGATTTAGAATTTATTTCTTTACAAATGGATAGCTACTTGTCCAATATCCTTTACTGAATAATATACTTCTTCCCTGATCTGAAATGTTAGTTTTATCATACACAAAAATTCCACATAAATCTGTAACTACTTTTGGATTTTCTATTTCTTTTATTTTGGTGGTACCAGGGATCAAACTCAGGATCTTGCACTTGCCAGGCAAGTGCTCATTCCACTGAGCTATATCCCCAGCCCTTGGATTTTCTATTTCATTTTATTTTCCAAACGCTTTTTAAAATAAGCAGGCACAATTTTTATGTGATGCTCTCTAGTTTTAAAAACAGCCTCAATAAAAATTAAGCAAACACACACATTGGAACACAAACTAGTATGTTGCAGACCATCTGCACCCATGGACCACAATATCTGCTCTGCACACCTAGACTACGATCTGCTTCTTTCAAAACTCATTTGTGCCAAGCTATCCATTATGATTTGTAGTTTTTTTTTTTTGCGGTACTGGGGATCGAACTCAGGACCCTGCGCTTGCTAGGCAAGCGCTTATTCCACTGAGCTATATCCCCAGCCAAGCTATCCATTATGAAACAGACTTGTTTTCATGATTATCATTATTATGAGAAATTTTAAATGTATAGAAAAGTTAAAATAAATTTATAGTGAACACCCCATATACTAAGCACCTAAATTTTGCTCTTCTCTTTTTACAACATTTGCACCAATACATATATACCCATTCATTTACTCACCCATTCCTAATTCATTGTATTTTTGGATGCATTTCAGAGTCAGTTACAGATACTTGTACACTGTCCTCTAAACACTTCAGCATACATGTCATTAACTAGGGCTTACTATTTGGTCTGGTTCTTTTCTCTTTGGAGGCATATTTTATGCCTGAAACCTGAAGAGTTTTGAGAAATACATGTTCTCTGAAACTTGAATCTATCTGAAGATGCAGAACATTTTCCATCACCCAAGAAGTTTCCTCTGCCATCCTCCCTGTCAATCCCTGTCCCTTTCCCACAGAAGCAATCACTGTTCAGTTTTTTCATCCATGGATTACTTTTCTCTATCTTATAAACTCTTATCTACACTCTACTCAGTCTTTTGTGTAAATCTTTCATTGAGGTTATTTTTTTTTTTGAGATTCATAGATGATATTGTATGTTTTAGCATGTTTGTTCCTTTTCATGGCTAAGGAGTATTTCACATGCAACTAGACCACTGGCTTTTTTGTGCATTCTACTGATACACACATGTATTCTTTCCTGTTACTACAGCAGCAAAATGTTTTGGTTATTATAACCATATTCTCATCATTTTCTTTTCAGCTTCCCTCTCATAATATATCACCTTTCTCCAATAAGAAGAAAACTTGCAACCAGAGTGACTCATTTATTTTCTCCTGACCAATTTCAAAAGATCTGTGTACTGTGTTAAATATCAAAAAATTTAGCTCAGTATGGTAGCACACACCTGTAATCCCAGCACTCTGGAAAGCTGAGGCAGAAGAATCACAAGTTTAAACCCAGCTGGGGCAACTCAATGACTCATTTCAAAATAAAAGCAAAAGGGCTGAGGATGTAGGTTAGTGGTAAAGCATTTGTGTAGCATGTGCAAGGCCCTGGATTAAATGAAAATGTAAAACGTTATAGAGGGTTACTAGTTTTATTTACCTTGATCTATACATTCACTGTATTATACAGGTATATTCTCTTTGGCATTTCATCCAAGAAACTACTGATTTACGCACTTCAGAAGTATAGTTTACTTAAATGGAAAATTCCTTGAGAAAGTTAAGTGGATATTTTCCTACCAGCTTATTTAAGACACTTAACACTTTAGTTTCTGTTCAAACCCTTAGTCCTTCAACTATTCTATCAAGTGTCTAGCCATATCTCACTCTTTTGAAGTTCTTTTTAAAGAAACTGACTAACTGAAATAATTTACCTTTTAATTTATTGGCTTAGTAAATTCTAGTTTCTATATATCATCTTTTTCTCTTGACAATGAAATAGTTCTGTTGCTATCTTCAGTTTTCATCTTATTAAAATAATTCATAAACTGATTTTACTTTTTAGATAAGTGAATTTAAGAACTATCTTAACCATATGGACAAAAAAACCAAGCATGGTCTTTTCCTATCCTATCTATAGCAGAATAGACAGTAATTTTTGTACAATTCTATTCATACTGCTCCCTGTATGGAAGACCACAGTATATCAGCATAAAAGCAAATTATATGAATTTCATCAATTATTGAAAAGTACCCATCCTAATGCTTAAAACAGAAATTGTAGAACTAAAGCATCTGCAACAATGTAATACTTTATATCATTTTGGAATCACAGACAATTGGAAACTACTTTTATTCCAAAAGTCACAAAAGGAGAAATAGTAGTCTTCTATTACTTTATTCCTAGAACAAGTCACTGTTTCCAAAAACACCTTCTAGTACTGCCACTCGGTAACATTCATCTGGTGAAATGGGTAGGCATATGTTATGGTTGATACATTGTGTCAACTTGGGGAGTCTAGAGGTTTGGCTGAGTGAGCAGGAAACCAGGGTGCTTGCTATGTACACATACTGAGCCTGTGGAAGAGGAGGGCATGAACCTTGTGTGAGAGCTAGGCGCCCCCTAGGTAGGGGTAGGCTGTTTACAAGGTAAGGGAGAAAAAGAGGCTGCTTGCAGCCATTCCTCCCTCTTTTGCTGGTTGTTTTTGCTGTGCTCTGCTGCCCTGAACAGTTTGCCCTCTGCCATGTGCCACTCTGCCTCAGAACCAGCCAAGTATGGACTGAAACTTCCACAAACTGTAAGCAAAATAAACCTTTCCTTCCTTCATTTTGGGTGTTGGGTATTTTGTCTCAGCAATGAGAAAAAAGTAACCAAGACAGAATTTGGTACAGAGAGTAGGGTCGTTGCTGTGACTATACCTGACCATGTGGTTCAAGAGCCTTTGGAAATTGCTTATGGGGAGAGTTTGGAAAGGTTTGGAGATGTCTGGTCTGAGCTCAGAAGACCAGAAGGCTGATGCAAATCCTGCCGGTGAAGACCAGGTTTAGGAGGTTTCTGTTGGGAAGAAGGACTTCATTGGTTGTTGGACTCCAGATGATGTATGTTATGGCTTAGCAGAAAGTTTGTCTGCGTTTTGCTTGTGTCCAGAGACTTTGCCTAAGACTGAGATTAAGGGTGGCAGCAAACTGATTAATCTGGCAAAAGAAATTTTAAGGCAGTTGAATGTTGGGACAGTGGCATGGCTATTGTTGGGGGCTTTTAGCCAGATTTATATTGACAAGCAAGAGCAAAGAGCCCAGCAGGATGATTTAAAATGTTGTGAGTTTGGCTAGAAAGGAAACTCCAGTAAAACTGTGGACTGCAAAGATAAGGCTGAGGTGATCTCTACTGCTATGAAGGAACAAGAGAATGGAAAAGATGGCCTGAGGGCATCACAAGCAGCAAGTCTCCACTCTTTGCAGCCTCAAAACTGGAAAGGTGAGAGACCTTGCCTTGAGAAGGAAGCTAAACAACACCAGGTTCCAGAATGGAGGCGGCATAGAGAATTTGCTCCTCAGAATTGGATTCAGTGTGCCCAGCGATCCAGGCACTCGACCCCTATGGCCAAGAGAGAGGAAAGTTTGGCTACTGCTCCAGGTGGCAGCAGACCTTGGCATCATCCACGTGGCCCTGGCTTTAGGTGCAAGGAAAATGCAAGAATTCTGAGGTTAAAGAGGCTTCCACGCAGATTTCAGAAGGCCTGGGAGGCTAGGCAGTGTGCCCAAGAGGGCAGTGTATGAAGCTGTGAGTGTAAAGCAAAATGTGCCCCAGAGACCTCAGAAGGTTAGAAAAGACAGGACCATGGATCATCTAAGGAAAGCTGCAAAGAGGGAGCAAAGTGAGCCTAAGAGAGAAGCCGTGGGAGCTATAACCACCAGAAGTGACATGGGGTGGACTCATAAAACCCCTTTGGAGCTCACAATGTGCCACAAGTTGCTTCAGATGCTGGATGTGGAATTACAGGACACAATGTTAGCCCTGCTGGATTTTGGAACTGTTTTGGTGCCAATGCTCTGTATCCCTCTTTGTAACCTTTTGGAACAGTAATGTTTATTTTGTGCCTTTAAATATTGGAAGTGTTTAATTTTCATTTATATGGGGCCAAAATGCTATGGTTCTAACATAAGCATGTCTTTGTATCTGGAAACTGGTTTAAAGGAATGTGTCTGGTTGCCAAGTTGACAAGGGGTGGAATGTTATGGTTGATACATTGTGTCAACTTGGGGAGTCTAGAGGTTTGGCTGAGTGATTGAGCAGGAAACCAGGGTGCTTGCTTTGTACACATCCTGAGCCTGTGGAAGAGCAGGGCACAAACCTTGTGTGAAAGCTAGGCACCCCCTGGGTAGGGGTAGGCTGTTTACAAGGTAAAGGAGAAAAAGAGGCTGCTTGCAGCCATTCCTCCCTTTTTTGCTGGTTGTTTTTGCTGTGCTCTGCTGCCCTGAACAGTTTGCCCTCTGCCATGTGCCACTCTGCCTCAGAACCAGCCAAGTATGGACTGAAACCTCCACAAACTGTAAGCTAAATAAATCTTTCCTTCCTTCATTTTGGGTGTTGGGTATTTTGTCTTAGGAACAAGAAAAAAGTAACCAAGACAGCATACAAGGAGACCAAGCCTTATTCTCTTCAGATTTTATTAGATGAGGGGTAAATGGAATCATCACTGTAACTGCTCAGGTACAGGTAGATATTAGTCTAGCGAATTCTTCATTGTGTAGAAGAAAGTTGTTTGTCAGAAAACAAAGGAAGAAATGCAGGATAAAGCAAAGGAAAAAGCTCTTTGTAGATGTTCCAGTAATTCCTAACCCTTATATATTCCTGCTCTTCTTGTCTTCTGACGGATGAGAATAAACTTATTTTCCTTTATGTTTTACCCTGCTTAAATTAGATGTCTATAGCTTGTACCAAGAGAGGTCGTTAATCCAAAGACACATTGAAAGAAAAAACATTCACAGATGGCTAGAATGGAATGGATGATCACTCTAGAGTGGAATGATGAGGGCAGAAAGAGCAGGATCAAATCATGCATGTGATACTGAAGATAACTGCATCTTACTGAGCAAATACCAAAATTAGAAGCCTTCTTGGATATTGAGAATACACCAATGTGCATTAACATCAACAAAGACATACACTATGACATTTTGAAATTTTATTTCTTATAATGTACCTAGATTAAGCACATAATCATGAAATAGTAAATGACCTATAAAGTTCATCTAAGTCCATGATATCAGCAATTCTTACATAAAAGAAAAGGCATGATAGAATTGAATTAATTTTGCTATGCACAAGGATTATTCATAAGATAAGGAACATTCTTCACTTTAAATTACTAAACTGAACGCAGACTCTGGTCAACAGTAATTGAAAATGAGAAGAATTTTAACACTGCAATAACACAGACAATGTTTAAAAATTAAAGAACAGTTAAATTCAGGAATTATGGTTCAGTGCATTAACTGATGCCTTAGATTGTATCAGGAGATTAATGGTATTTTCCAATACATTTTCGTTCCCTTTTTTTTTTTTTTTTTCCGGGACCGGGGATCGAACTCAGGGCCTTAGTGCTTAGCGGCAAGCACTTACCCCACTGAGCTGTACCTCCAGCCCTACATTTTAATACCACTTGTATATATACTTCAGTCTTCTTGGATACTGAATGAGGTCCTGAATATATGTACTTTTTATAAACTAAATTCCACAAACATGCAAAGAGGTTTAACCTTTGATTAGCCCTGAAATACCAAGGTCAAAAAAGGTCATTACTACCTTACTTGTAAAGCATCAACAGTTAGTAAGATTGTACTGCACAATAAAGCTTTTTCTTCAGCTGAATTCTGCTCCTTTTATATTTTTATCTAGAATGACTAGGCAAAAGTTTTGTTTTGCACATGTGTTATTTACTGAAGGATGATTTAACACGTTCTAGAGTCAATAATAATATTCATCCGATGAAGACGTTCCCAGGCCCTTCTTACTATTTATTGCACAGTGGTCTCTTTCTCAGTTATTACTACTGTCAAAGGAGTGGCAGTTTTAAAATAAGAAAAAAGGCCAGAAGTGAAAATAAGTAAGAAATGAAGTTTCACTAGGAAATGAGCTTAGTAGTTCCAAATTCCGATGATTCTATACATTTAAATCAAGGAGTGAAGAAGTTGTGCTAGGAACTGAGCTTAATAGTTCCAAACTCAGGTGATTCTGTAATTCAAATCAAGGCAGAGCTGACTGAAGCATAAAAGTAGAGGCCATAACTATAGATAATGGCCTACAATGTGTCAATCACACTTTAAAAGTTTAAAAATTACTGCGGATTAAGATCTAAGGATTTTTTTCTTCACTGTAGTCATCATATGGACATTTGGGGGAAAAATCTTTTAGTACCTTTGAAATGGCTCCAAATTCTTAGTTTGCTATATGAGTAACACATGTTGTATGTTTTGCTAAAACAAGAACTTGGAATATACTCCCTTCTCCCTTCCAAAGTGTGATGTCTTATCAGATTGTATATGAGAACTTGGAGCTACTCCTTGTCTCCTTGAAAATAGTGAAGTTGTGCAATCTTATCTTTTTCCTTAGCAACTCCCTCTTCTTTCAGGAATATTACATCACACCTTGTCAGATCCCCATATGTGAATTACTGATGACTACTTGACTTCAAAATTCACATAAACTCAGGAGCTTGACAGATACTTTGATAACTTTGGCTATCAGAGACCTCAGAGTTTTGAAGCCTCACCTGCCAACACCAGCAGTGCCCTGTACTATGGAGTGAACTTAAGTGTCTTTCAGTCTTCTCTGATCTCCATTGTGGTGGTCAGGGTGAGAACCACTCCTATAAAGGTACACCTCAATCTTAGACTTTCCACAAAAGCCAACATCCATCCTAAATGAGCAACTACACTTGGAGAATTTTGGTACCCAGTCACTAGTGGTTAAATGTCTTTGTCTATTAGTGAATTCCCTATGAGTTTTGTTCACATGAATCTCTACATGGTTAAGCACTGGTAATCTAAAGAAGAATTCTCTTTGTATGGTAAATGTACAGTAAATCATGTGATTTATAAAATCATACTTTGAACATCTCCATGTTTCTACCATACATGACAAAATCCAAGTTAAAATATGTAAGTTTATAGAAGGAGATATAAATTTGGTGTGGAATCAGGGAACTGGAGACCACTTAGACAAAAGTTGTTCATTCAACTCATTGAATTCCTACTACGTATGAGGCCCTCTGTACTGCATCATAGAGGATGCAGTAAGAAATAAGCTAGGCAAAAATTCCTGTCCTCATGATGCTAACAATATATTGGCTACTGAGCACGGTTATGGTAAACAAATGGTTTACGGAAAGGAAGCCAAGGTTCAAAAGGTACCTTCCTAAGGACATAGCTACTGAGGAGAAATGAGTTTATTCCAGAAACTTTTCAGTAAATCAGAGATTCATTGTTGGGGTCTGCTTTAATGAGAACCTACACAACAAAGAAAACCTATCTCTATTAATTGGATTACAGAAGCATCAATGAAAATGGAAGAAATTTAAGTGAAGCACAGATTCCACTAAATTTTAGAAAATATTTATGCTGAAGGCGCTCTGCAGTGCAATCTAAAGATGCACTTAATGAGCTACTATATACTCTATCTTCTGTAATATCTGAAATTCCCAGAATACTTTTAGTAGAGGGCTATTTAACATGAAGTGGTGGTTACAGTTCAGACCCTGGCACAGAAATACTCTCAGCATACTACTGCCATCTCAATTTGTGTTGTTTTTGCTTGATTCTAAAGAAAGGCCAGCAACTATATTAGCTAATAGGCTTACCTATATTTCCATCCCTAGTAGCTGAAGAGTAGGGTATCAAAGAGTTTACATACAAAAAGGCAGCACTAAGCTAACAGGCTTCCAATATTCTGCTTCTCACTGGGTCTAAAATTAGTGCTCTTCAATAATTGGTTATCCATCTCACAAGCTTCTAGGCCATTAAGCAGTTAAAAATGAGAGTAATTTTATGTTTAATGGAAAATTAATGTCAAAATTCAAAGTTGAAAGTAGGAAAGACAAAAGAGGTTGATCTGAAAATTCATTCTTTACCACGATTATGACACTTGTTCACCTCAATGTCAAGTCGATACACCATTTCTTTTTCTTAAAAATTATTTCAACTCTACAAATGTCTATTGTCAGATATGAATCATACCCCTAATGACTTCTTTATTAACCCAACTGAGAGGATAAAAATTGAGAAGGACTAGATACTTACACCACTGGAAAGGAACTGAGCATACTTTACATGAGGTGGATCAATATCCTTTCCAGAGATGATCAATGTTTTTTACCATTCTGTAGAATAAAAATAGAAAATTGAGAAAAATTTATGTTACTTGAGGGTTAAATAAAGTAACTGCATTAACTTATAGATAGTAAGAGTTAATACTAGCGAAGTGTATTTCTAAAAATCAGTTTGTAATTTTAAAATAGAACACTGGTTTGAAGCAGTTAAAAGAAAAAAGCAAACAGAAAACACCACTGGTAGCCTGCCAAATAAGTCACTTGAAAAAATAATGAAAATCACACCCTTGAAAGTTTAATTCATTATTAGGAACCACTCCCAGAAAGAGTTAAACATGCAATAGAACACATACACAGTGCTGACATTTAAGATAACAATTCGGTAATACAACATTAGGGCATTCACAAAGAATCCTATAAACAACAAGCCCTGGCATGACTGTAACTGAATGTCTTAATTATGAGGCAAATTCTGGGGTCTAATTTTAAGTATGTATATTACTTTTTTTACTGCTAATATAATTTTGAAGGACTTAATTTCCCTCACCCTCAATTTCGGTATCTGTTAAACAGGGATAACAGGTAACTATTTAAAAAAAAATAAATAAATAGGGGTGATGAAGCACTTCACAAACTATCAAGTAATGGCTATTACCACCAATTTCAACACCTATGTTACGTCTCAGATGACTGAATACAGTGTACATTAACAATATAGGGTCTAGCACTTCCATCTTTTTATTTGTATTCCGCTGCTTTACTTGCCACTGAGACACTTTGACCCATTTCATTCACACATAGGTCTTCCCAAAAAATAAAATCTACCGTTCATGGTTTAGGAAACCAAACATTATACTGACTAAACTTATTAGCAGTTTCAAAGCATAATCTATGTAGACAACTATTTCTATTAACTGTAAATTAAGATTACAAATTAGACAAGTTAGAGATGCTGATGTAAAAAAACTCATTAAAATAATGTTTAGCAATGAATTATATTAAGCAAGATCAATTACTAATGACATATGTGAAATACTTAGGGTCAAGTTAGAAATCTTTCACATTTGCATATCTTAAAATGTAGTATTAATGAAGTTCTTGCTGTAGTTAAGTTCCCTGCTGATTAAAAAAAAACTGTTGTAAAAAATAGATGTAAAATGTAAAGAAAATCTACTGAAAACATTGTTGATTGCCTTGCCTTCTATATATTCACATTCCAGGTAGATGAAACAGAAAGGTTAAAAAAAAAGAAAATCACAGTAACATATTTTATAACAAAATTTAGAAAATAGGTCACATATATATTCTTAAGATCAAGAACAAACACACAAAAAAGATAAGAGCTAAAAAATTAAAATTTACCTATTATGGAAAAAATAAAGCAATTTAGTCAGAAAAAAAAATATTAGACCTGTAGACAAATAGCAGACCCAAGTAATTAAGCTTACAAAACATATTTGAAAAGGAAACTAGCAATATATTAAAATTTCAAGTATTTACAACTTTAATTTAGTAATTCTACTCTTGAGAATCGATCCTACAGAAATAAAAGTACTCATACATAAGGAAATACAAACATAAGGAAAGTGTTTATTTTTAATTATTTTCTATTTTCTTATCTCTAAAAAGAATTGTTTCAATCACTACAAGGATGGCTGAATAAACACACAATATATTTTGACCAATAAATACAACGCAATCATTGTATTCTCAGGTGACTTGGTGGGATTTCTACAGTATATTCTAAAATAGCAAAATGCAATTTAAAAAAAATTACATAGTTTTAAAAAATCTACAACCAAAAATATTCTTTATGTATGTGCTTATGTCACTGTGCAACCTATGTAGACATATACACACATACATATATCCATGTATGTGACCACAGAAAAAAACAGATGGTCAACAGGCAATGAAAATACAGTAAAGAATGTGTGTAGAAACCGGGTAAAAAGGTTTACGTGAATGGCCTGGAGAAATAAAAAAAGAAAGAAAAAAATAATAGAGGAGGAAAAAATAGAATAATGATGTGTAAGAATATATAACAGATAAGTATATATATTTTCTATAAAACAACCTACCATCAGAAATGAGCTCTTAATTACTAAAGGACTAGTTAAGGTAATCAAAATATTACATAAAGTCAGGCTGAGCGATGAAGAAGCACACCATCATATTCAAGAAAATCCATTAAGAATAAAAATCTACATACTATGTTACACAGGTGGTTCACTAGGCTCTTTTCACTTTAGTTTCTCTCTTTAATACAAAATGTACTAACTGGAGTAAAGACACTCAACACATATAAAGTAATGATAAACATGAACTTCAGGTGATATAATAAAAGGTAGGTGAGTCTCCCACTCAGACTCCTTTTTCTTTTCTAACCAGATACCATTCACAGTTTCTTCAATACTCCGCCTATATGCACATGTATGTTTAGAATAAATTCCTAGGGAAGGAATATTGTAGCAAAGCATACATTTTTGTTTGTGGTGCTAGAGACAAGGGTATATAGCATATAAATTATGATGGATTGTGTCAAACTATCTGCCTAAGAGGCACTAATTTACACCTCCACCTTTTAGAACTGTTTAATTATGACTAGTAGTTAGTTACAATGGAATTTACATTTTACAGCCTGGTACGTTATCTGTTTCACCAATAATGGTAAACACAGCCAGGAGTGCTGGCACACACCCGTGATCCTCACATTCAGGAGGTTGAGGCAGGAGAATCTCTACAAGTTTAAGGCCAGTTTAAACTAAATAGCGAGAGTCTGCCTCAAAAAATAAAAAAAAGTAAACACAAAGGGCAGGATGTTTAAACTAAGGAAGAAAGAAACTAGCAAAAAAGAGCATAAGCTTTGAAGAGTGCAAAGTATAAAACATGAGGGTGGAACAGGCAGCTTACCTATAGCACAGGCAGCCAAGCAAGCTATTGTGGGAGAGCTAACAGGAGATAAAAGCAAGGTCCAATTAATGAGATTTCAATACCAACAAACAATTCTTAGATTTGAAATAGCTATTATGGGACCGTCTTTTCGGCACCTTTTTAGCCTGTTTCAGTCAAAACCCAAAATTACAATTTAACTAAAAGATGTTAATTGTCTTTATTTTTTACTCTAGAATAAGGCAACATTTCATTACATACAATAGAGTGTTACAATGTGCTGACCAGAGAAGGTTAGTTTTACAGATAGAAAAGGGCTTGAGGAAAGCAGAAACAGAAAGTTATTTCAGAACTGCTCTCCTATGTCAGGCAATGGGAGTGCATACATACTCAGAGCTACTTGGGAGGTTGAGGCATTAAACAGAATCACAAGTTCAAAGCCAGCCTGGGTAATTTAGAGATACTCTTATCTCAAAATTTTAAAAGGGTGAAGAATATACACCAGCGCTAGAGTATTTGTCCAGCATATGGGTGGCTCTAGGTTCAATCTCCAGTACTGTTAAGCCCTTGTTTCACTCCCCAGTACAGCAAAAACAAAAACCTAAGTCACTCTCCTTATAAAGCAGGGATGGGGAGATAACACAACGGAAAAACAACTTAATAACAGGTTACTTCCGGTTACCATTTTTGTAAAAGGACTAACATGAAGGGAACTTTAATATCATGCTACCTCAAAGCAGCTAGTCCGGGAAATTTGGCTACTATCTCCTCTTTGATCTTGATTTTTCTTAAACTCGGTTCCACTATAATTTCTGGACTGGTCTGTTGAGGCCTAATGGAGAAGCTTAGTCTAAAACAACAGCCTCCTCTAACTTTTATTCAACAAGGCTCACATAGAATCCAGTTTTATCCATCTAAAATATCCAGTAAAAATAAAACAAAGTAAAGCCAAAGATGGTGGCCTATGCTTGTAATCCCAGCATTAAGGAGGCTGCATTGCTATGAGTTCCAGGCCAGTCTGGGCTATATGGTGAATTCAAAGTCAGCCTAGAATACATAGAGAGAGCCTGTCTCAAAAAAACAACATAAAACAAATAAACAAACAAAAAACCAACCACCCCCCAGCTCCAAAATATATATTAAAATACTGAAGTATATAATTCTTAACTACAAATTAAATATTATTGGTATTTTCAGTTACAGATGTGGAAATAAATCCACTTTTTTAAAAGACACATGCTTTTAAAAAAATACATGCTTATATATATATATATATATATATATATACAAAAAAAAAACAGACCTAACAAATATAGGCATAACAAACTATAAAACCTCAATATGAAAAAAAAGTGAACACTCCTCCCTTTAGTTCTCAGTCCTTTTGAAAACATAAATACTATTTCCTGTGAAGCCTTATAAAACAGAAATAACATATGCACAGAGCTCCATGTTATTTGGTATACAACTCTTTTTTACTGGTGGTTTAAAAAGCTATGAAAAATTTGCAAATATGTACAAGAAAGAACAAAATAATAACAGCATATGCCATCGCCCAGCTTGAACAGTTAACAATCAAAGCCAATCTTACATTCCCTCCCCTTGCCATTTGCCTGCTCTGATATTTTTAAGCAAATTCCAGACATCTCATCATTGTAACATATAATCTTTGGCATGCTTCAATATCTAGTTTCCAAATCCAGTATAGATTAGACACAAAAACTTAACCAGGCTAGGAGAGTATAAAAAGGCTCAACCACCAGGAAAACTGATAAGCTACCACAAAAGAGGAAGTAAAGGAAAGCAACTTTAACGGCAGATATACAGAGTTGAACTACTGACTTCTATCGCTTATTTGTTCTCCTGAGAAACCACTTTGAAGATATTAATTCGTAATACAACAACCGCTGATAATTTCCTACTACTTTGTCTGTAACTCTGTATTGCTTGTATTGTTCTTATGCTACTTTGTAAATGGATGTCTGTCTGTTAATATGTTTTCCTTCTTTTATTTTTAAAATAAAATTTTAAAAAAGATAGTGGAAAAAAATTGCAGATATACATGACAATGACGACTTATCCAGAAGTTAATGCTCAGGATTTGTTTTCTAAAATTTCAGAAAACTGGAATATTTATTTTTAAAAGACAAAATAGTTAAAAGTTTATATTTTAGGAAAATGTCTTACTTATATCAAACATTTCCCCTCTTCAATAGTATCAGAAAAGTGAGGCATAACTACACACAGCTGTGACTTGAGAGGCACATGAGGAGCTTGGGGTGAAGAACAGTTGGTAACAAGTGAGGAGACCACAGCTCCACAGAATGAGGAATTTAAAATGCATGAAGATTAGAACACTGATTCTCAAGTAAAGCCTTCAGATAGTATGAAACTGTAAATAAGGACTGATACCATTACTTAGTGAATATTTCTGTGAGCCAGAAAGTCACTGGTTAAATGCTTTACAACTAAATTAATTCACAATCCCGGTAGCAGATATAAAACTACTTACCCAAGATCATTTACTTAACAGATTTTGCTTTTCCTATTAGAAATGTAATTCAAATACTACCTTATATTTTACAACTCCCCAAGTTGTAAGGTTAGGATTATTATTACTATTTTACACTAAGTCTTGAACTCAGTGCTTTGCCCTGAGTTGCATTTCTCAACACCTCCATCCCTTTTATCTCCTAATACTGAGACAAAGTCACACTAAGTCTCTAAATTGCCCAGCTGGGGCTCATACATGTATTCCTTGTGCCACAGCATCTAAGTGCTAAGATTATAGGCATCTGCCATAATGCCTGGCTTCATTTTTATTTTTTATCATTTCTCTGCAACAAAATGTTAATTGTGACAGGTATTGTGCAATAAGCTAGGCACGATTATGAATCATAGAGATCATGCAGATTTTTATTACAATAGAATAATTACATAAACTACTTCCCAAAATTTTATAGACTTATGGATAAAAATGTATCTTTTTCCACAATTCCAGGGACAGAAAAGCTTCATGGAGGCCTTTACTGATACAGATCTTTCTTTCATCAAATTTTTTGTTAGTACTGTGGATTGAACCCGGGCCTTCACAGAGGTACAATCTCGGCCATTTTTTATTTTTTGTTCTGAGACAGGGTCCTGGCCAAGTCACAAATCCCACTCCCCTTGTGCTGGGATGTGGACCACCATGTCTGGTTTCAAAAACAAAAACAGAAACTGGTATCTGGCTAAGTTGCCTGGCTGGTTTTAAACTCCTTGGTTCAAGTCATTCTCCTGCCTCAACCTCCCCAGTAGTTGGAGCCACACACATACACCACCCACCAAACTTAATTTCCTTCATAGGGAATGTAAAAACTTTCTTGTACATTCAACCTCTTCACCTGGCTTGATCAATAAAGACTAAACTTTTTCCAGGGCAGCTTTTCCACTACACATCATCTTTCCAAATAGTCTCCTGATGCAAGTAAACACGGTTTTCTCATTTGTTATTAACCTGGATTCCTTTCCTTAGATGAATGCTTGCTAAAATTTTTCTCAAAGAAGTGGTTCCCAGATGGATGTGGTGGTACATGCCTCTCATCTCAGCACTTTAGGAGTCTGAGGCAGGACAGCTGCAAATTCCACCCTCCTTTAGGCAACTTAGTGACACCTTATTTCAAAATATAAAAATAACAACAACAAAAGCAACTCCTCAAATTCAACACAAGACTTAGAGAACGCCATCACAGTAGAATGCATGGGAACTATTAATTCCCTTGTCCTGAACCTAAAATAACATTATGTTCTTTCTCTCACCACCGAGTTTTGGTTGTTTTTTTTTTGTTTTTTTTGTTTTTTTCCCCAGTACTGAACCCAGGGCCCTCATATTGAGCTGTATTCCTATCCCTTTTTTTTTAAATTTTGAGACACAGTCTAAGTTAAGTTGCCCACTGTGGACTCCCAAGTTTTAACCCTCCTGCTTCAGCACTGAGGCATTCTTAGGCACTGAGATTATTTAAAGGTATGTGCCACCACACTCGGCTCCAAGTCATTTTTATGTATATTAAAGTTATAGAAAACCCATAGCATTCTGCAAATTTATTGATTCCTCTAAGTAATTTTGCCTCTTCTAAGGCTTTCATTTCCTAAACACAGCTTTCTTTTTATAGCAATACAGTCCCATACTTGGCTTTTCTATAAGGCATGTATTAGTATTTGACATGTTATATTTTTATGTTACCTACTATCTGGGTCACTATTACCTATTATCTACATCTGTCCCTAGAGTAGTATCTGGAACACTATGACAGGCAATCTACAATATTTGTTTAACTCATGAAGAGACAGAAGAGGGTAAAATATTCATATTCTATATGGCTCTAGAAAGGACACTCTACTATATCTCACCGGAGATCTTGGAACTTTATCAACAAATATTCAAATATTCTTGTCTAATACTAAGAAAGTACAGGTCTAAAATGTGGTGTTTTGTTGTTACTCAGTATGTTGCCCACTTTTTTCAATTCTAAAATAATTATATACCCTGAAAATATAAATATACATTTTCCTATTATGAACAGTGGGCAATGACAAGAAATCAGGGAATATTTATCCCTAGACCAGAGCTGGGTGCCATCTCTTTGTCGGCCTGTGCAGCTAATGTTTTCACTCCAGCCACAGCATCTTCATATCATAGTCAGTGTACATGACAGTTCTCTTGTGGTTTCACTGCTTCTGAAAGGCTTGTAGCTTCTGATTTCAAGCTCATTTAAATTCAAAACATGTTTGTAGCAGCTGGTGTAGATAATATATTAGTATTCCCTTCTACAGAAACCTGAGGGCGCTCTACTCTCCTGGGGTTGTTACTGTTAGGCAGGAAACCACTTTACTCTTACCAGAGTAAAAGCGTATAGCAGTAGGCAGAGTGTTCTTCCCACATCAATGAGGGAAACTGTTCTCAAACAATACTATGTATCAGAATCACTTCAAGTCTTTTACAAACAGAATCTTGGGATCTAATGAATCCAAACTGGAGGTAGAAATCCAAGAATGTTTTTAAATAGCCCCTGAGGTAATTCTACTCAGAAATCACTAGTTTATAGGACAAGAAAAACTCTGTTAACATGTCATATATTTGGGGTAAAATATAATGCCTAGGCATAAAGGCAATTTTGAGCATAATGTCATTATTATAAATATACCTTAGCCATGATGGCACACTCCTGTAATCCCAACATTTGGGTGGCTAAAGCAGAAGGATCACTACAAGTTTAAGGCCAGCCTGGGCTACAGAGTGAATTCAAGGCCAGCCAGAACAGCAGTGAGACCCTGTCTAAAACAAATTAAATAAACCTGATTGTTTCACATACTGTACTCAAATTCTAAGCTGAATACTTGGCTAAATGATTTTAATCAGTTATTCACAATTGAAGGTAAATTCAACAGTGCTCAGTGTGTATCTACTTTAAAGTAATTCATATAAGATATTGGTCAAGATAACACTTAAATATTCCCCAACTTGTATCTAATCTATTTTACCCATCTCACATCCTACATGCTTGCCCTAGCTAATCTGTTGCTTAGCCTTCTGAAATACAGTATCTTCCCTTTCCTTCTTGCTAGCCCCAGGTGAACTCTTACTTATAAGACAGCAAGTATCCTTCACAAAATTCTCTGCTAGTATAGGATCACAAATATATTTTATTAACCTGGATTACAGCAATTCATATACATAATTGTCCTTCTGTACTAGAAATATGAGGTTCATAAGAGCAAGGATTGTTTATAAATTATTGCAACCTCACCTTCTCCAGACTAGGATGGCAACATCATAAACACTAAAAGTATGTCTTTGTTTAATTACAAAATTTAAGAATGCCTATGTTCAAGACTCAGTCAGTCAAACAAGCTGCTGTAATCTTAAAGATCCTAACCTTAAAATTCAGCACTGAAAGACTCTTATGCTACTAAATTAAAAAAAAAACAACAGTAATCGGAACATTTTCCAAGACACTTAATAAACATCGATGAAATAACTACTGTTATGGTTTGTGTCTGGGTGTATCCCCAAAGCCACATGCAGTCATGGGGCTGGCTTTTAGAGTTTATGATTGATTCATGGGTGTGAGTGCTACACCAGCCCAGGTTTGCATATATAATGGAGAGAAAGAGGCTGCTTGCTGCCACTCCTCCCCTTTTGCTCTTAATGCTTTTGCTGTTCCCCCCACCAGTGTTGCCCTCTGCCATGTGCCACTCTGCCTTCAAGCCAGCCAAGCATGAACTGAAAGCTCCACGAACTGTGAGCTGAATAAACCTTTCCTTCCTTAATTCTGGGTGTCAGGTATTTTGTCTCAGCAACGAGAGCAATGGAACCAAGACAACTACTGTAAGCCAAAGCTAAAGATATGAAGATAAACAAGCTTTCTTCTTGATAGTTTAAGAATATGTGTTCTCAGAACCAAAAAGATACCCTACCCTGTCACTAGTTTATAATCTATATACACAATACCTTTACAGTCAAACTCTGTTGAGATCATACAAACTCCAGAGGCAGCTAGAAATACTAGACTGATAATTCAGAAGTTCGACAAGTCCACATCGCTTAACCCATGACAGTTCTTCAAATGGACTACAACAGATAGCTAACAGTTTGGTCTCCTCCCACCATTATAAATAATTTAAAAAGGGACTCTTCCCTGAAGGAAAACAAAGGACTATTTTTATCTGGATTGGTTGTGTTGCTGCTGTTGGTTTTGTTTTTATAACGGAGTTGAGTACAGGGACTTCATACTGAGCTGCAAAACTCCAGTCCTTTTAAATTTTAAGACAGGCTTAAATTGCTAACCTGCCTAGGTTGGGCTGGAATTTGCAATCTGCCTCAACCTCCCAGAGTGCTAGGATTAGAGGTAAGTACCACTATACTGGCTTAAAATATATTGATATTAAACTACTAAGTTTACCCAAGAAATCAATCCAGATTTACTGCTCAAACAGCTATTTGAAGCCTCTACTCTTTTTTAAAAGCAGAATGTAATATACTAATAAACAGCTACCAGAGCAAAAAAAAAAAAATCATCCTGCATTTCTGGAAGATGGAATATTTTCATCCTCATTTTGCATTTCCCTTGTCCTAGTAGTTTTCCAATGTTTAATGGAAATAATTAAAGAATTAGAATAAAAGATTTCATTAAACCAGAATAAGGTAAATCACAAGATCTTATAATGAACTAGAACTGATGTTAATGATGATGTCTTCTAATCACATCAGTTTACAGATTTCAAATAAAAATTATGACACTGTGAAACCTAGCTTGTGTTCTTTGCTGGGTGGGCCACAATCATCTGCTAAGTATTCACTAAAAGGGCTTATGACTGTAAATATGTATCTTCTGCAGTTCAAAAGCATCTCTCACATACCTGAGAGTTATTCTCATGAATGAAACCATCAAAAGCATAAGATCTCAGTTTCTAAGACTTCATGGGAGGATAGAATTCTGTCATTAAATACAGGCCCCAAACATATCTGCCTTGGTCTCATTTACACCAACCAACCCTTCCTACTTTACTTCTCTGATTCTGAGCACCTGCACCAACCCACTTACTTGTTTTTAAATTGGTTTTGAGAATCACTAATTCTGTAGGTCATGTAGCCTGAGTGCCTATGTCAGGAATGAGCCTAAAACTAAAAGAAACTAGTACAAATGAAGTTAGAAGCTAGTTCAAGTCCTACAGCTAGTTGAGCTTAGAAGTGAAAAAGTAAACAAAAGAAGGATACAAGCTACAGTAAGATGAGAGATAAAGACCTTACTTTCCAGGAAAGAACTTTATCAGCACCTTGAGACCATACTCTTAAGTGACATAAATCTGACACAAATGTGTAAATACTGCATTGTTTCCCTGGTGTGAGAATCCAAAAGTATAAATATGAATCAAAATGTATAACAGATATTGTGAAACAGGAAGAAAATGTTCAAATGGGAAGAAGAACTAGGGAGGGGGAAGGTGGAAGGAAGGGAAAAGAAAAACAAAGCTTTTGTAAATAAGGAGGGAAAGGGGGTTGAGGAGAAGGGAATGGGAAAAAAAAGAAGAATCAAGATGTGTTATGTACAGGTTCAAATTCCCTATGAGGCATGTGATCAATATGTATACCTAAAATATACCAATAAACGTAATAAAAAAGGAAAAAAAGAAATTTATCAGAGTATGTTAAATTAACAGTTCCTCCCTAGCCTCCAGGCTGGGGAAAGTTTGAAATGCTTAAAATCTGGCTATGTAACTGATTTTAAACTCAGCAAAGCTTCCTTACACTTTCTACAAAAGGGCAAACCAAAGAAAGCACTTAAGACTTCTATCCTCTCTTCGTGGGTATCCACCAAGAGCTTTTCTTCCTTATTATTTTTTCTAATAAACACTCTTCTAAACGCCTCCTGTTGATGATTTTATTCAACTTTATGAGACAACGAACTCAAACTTACACAAAACTAACTTCTTCACCATTACCTTTACTTAGTTACATTAGTCTCCCTCTACCATATGAGTTTTGATTTCAGGAATGTGAAGGCCATTTTTGCCAAAATCACCAACTCTTCAACTGGGCCTTTATAAGTGTCTGACAGGTGACCTTCTGATGTTAGCAGAAAAGTCCACCCTCAGATCGTGCAAACACCATCCTATTTTGAATAGTGCATCTGAGAGAGCCACGGAGACCAACTACACAAGTGCAGACCGCCAATTATTTTACTTCCATTACCTTTCTCTGTACTGCAAGTCATTTTGCTTCTTTACTCCATAGACACTTCCAAACCCTGTCCTTGGGGAGGTAGATTTGAGTCTGAGGTCTCCCACCTCCATATCTGGCAGCTTTGTGAATACACTTTCGTTCTGTAAAACTGGCATACAGTGTGGCAGGCAAAATGGGCCTGATTCAGTAGTAATATCAGAAACTGGAAACCTTATTCCCAATTTAGTACACGCTATGATTTATACAACAAATAAAAGCAACAATTCCAGACATTAAGAAACTTAAGGTCTATTAAATGTCTGTTGTTGAAGGCTTTATACAAAGTTCAGAATTGTTGTAAGTGTGCAAAGAAAGTCTTTCACAGTTAAGGAAGGAGAAGGGAATAAAATTTATTAATACATTATCTAAACTATAATAAGAAAATGGGGTAACTGGCATCATCTTTTTGTAATGGCACTTTTTTTAATACCTCTAATCCTGGAGGATCTTGTACTCGTTCATCAGATATTCACTGAGCACCTATTTCATGCTAAAGCACTTGGTGCAGGAACAAAATCCCTGCTCACATAGAGATTACATTCTTGAGGTAAAAGACAGGCCAAAAACGAAAGTCCATAGAAACAGTACTTAGATCATAATCAGTATAACTGTGAGGGAATAGGATTACAGTTTCAAATAGTGTGCTCAGAGAAAGTCGTAGTGAGGAAGTTAGATTTAAATGAAATTAGGCAATAAATCAGGTCTTGATTACTTTAAAATGTGGTGGATTTTACTGTTATTCAACATGTTGCCCTAGGTGGGGCACACTTGTTCAAATTTTAAAGCCCAACTTATTCACAGTCCGGTCTCCCCGCCACCTCTGTCACTTTTCTCCCTGCTCATGCCACTTTCTTGTTTCTGCTGGCACGAACTTCCTCGCTGTGAGCACAGCTTCCTTCACCTGTTAACTACAATAAACTTAGCTGCTTTTTCTTTACCACCCTGTGTATAACCTCCAGTTCTTGCTCTTCTTGCACAAGAATCTGGAATCTCTCCTGGGAACCCACCGCCCACTGCATCACTACTGCTTCTATTTTACTTCAGACCTTCTCCCTTTGTTGTATTGATACAACTACACTCCCTCCAGTCATATTCTTTTGATATATAATTAACAAAGTAATCTTTCTAACATGCAAAACCAAGAATAAGAGGGAATAATGAAACAGTTCATTTTAAATAAACTCAAGTTCTTTGTCTCACTAAGTTGAAGAATAAAGTTGCAAAGTAGGGAGTTAGGAGAATGTTTATTGGAAATAAGCAAAAGAAAAAAAAAGCTCATAATCCAGGCTTGCCTTGAACTCATTATGCGCTGATCTTCCTGCGAGTGCTGGCATTATAGGTGTGTCTACATCACTTTGCCAGGCCCAGCCAAGATGCTTTCTTTGTCTTTGCCTTACACTTTTCTTTTTCTACACCTTATAGGGATAAGGAAAGCATGGGGATTTGGTTTATGTGTTTAGGATTTGAGGGAGATTAGTTACCTAGCTGGTTCACAGGAAACTGGGTTCAAAGCAAACTGGTTACTTTGTTTTTCTAAGTTTTCTCAAGTCTAGCCTGGAATTTAGGGAGGAACTGTCAACTAACATAGAACATCTAGCGTATCTTTTTCCTGGGAGGAAAGAGCCTTCCCTCTCCTCAAATTTTAACTTTTATCTTTCGTTCCTCTCAGTGTGCATGTGCCTGTGTGTATGTATTAAGTTTAACTGTTTAAATTAGCTCCAAACCTGAAGGGTCAGTTTCTTTTAGCTATTTCTAGGCTCTTTCCTGAGATTTGGAGCACGACTTTGGTGTTTGAAACCTGAGCTTTCCCCTTGTTAGCAGTTTGGTTTTGTATACATTTCTTAATCTTGCTAAGCACAGACTTCCTCTTTTGGGAATTCTTGACAATGATACCTACAAAAACACTTCAAGACCTAAACAAGCCAGGCATAGTGGTGCACGCCTGTAATACCAGAATTTATGAGGCTGAGGCAGGATGATTGCCACTAATTCCAGGACAGCCAGGGCTACATTGTGAGTTCAACCCTGAACTGCACAGTGAGATTCTATCTTTAAAAAAGACAGTACAAGATATAATAAAATGGGTCCTCAAGGAAGCAGCCACAAACGTAAATTCCACTACCCCTTCCCTTCTAAGTTGCAGCCATCAATCTTCCTAAGAAATTATTGCATGCTACATGAAAAGTGATTTAAGGAATGTAAAATCACAAGAAACAGTACAGTATCTATTGAAATACACACACACACACACACACACACACACACACACACAATGCAATAGGCTTGTAATAAGGGTACTTGCTTTCTAGCGGGGATATTTACTGGGAGACCAAGCTATGATAAGAAAGTTATGAATTTGCACAACTCAAAGCAAGTCAGGTAGCTCTCAGCTAAGAACTGCTTGGACAAAGCTTGCTTGGAAAAGGCTGCAAGTCCAGCAACTGCAGGACTCTATGTCCCAGATTTCTTTCCAACACTCAGTTTTTCACAGTGCCTCTAACACACCTATTAATTACTTTAATTATGAGTAAATGACTATTGGAAAAAAGCATCAAAGGCAGTAGTTTCTAACTACTCTGAAGGAATTACTTTTTGCTCCCAAAAGATGAGTAATCACCTTTGATGAACTAGGAATAGGGAGAGTGGAAGTCTCTAAAAAGAGGCACAGAAGTGGCAACTACAGACCCCTCCCCAGGAAGATTTTCTGAAGACTGGAATAAAGAATACAAATGTAGTAGAGAATACTCAGAACTGAAGTTCTCTAAGAAAGCCACATCTATATTAAAGAGCCTGCATACTGACCTTGGCTGACTAGAGTACTGTAATGGTGGAGAGACCAAATTTTATAAAAAACTCAAGTTACCTTGTTCTATCTTTAGCCACCTTAAATAGTCACTTACTATACATTTCTGCAGCAGATCTGACACCTAGCTAAAACTCTCTAAATATATCCTTAAGCTTGGCACACATCTAGTTTCCATGAGCCCCAGAGCTAGGAATGGTATGACACCTGCAAACTATATCAGAGATTTTCCCACCTTGCTTCAGTTGCCTAACTTATGTTCCCACAAATGTAACTATAAATGTATTGACTTATGACTTCCATTTTATAACAATAGAAGCTCATGTGTACCCAGCCATGGCAGCACATACCTGTAATCCCAGCTCTCTGGGAGGCAGAGGCAGAAGGATCACAAATTGAGCCCAGCCTGGGCAATTTAGTGACTTAGCAGAATTGTTATTTTACATCAAAAAGGTGAGCAGGTAAGAGTTTGCACTCCAGTGGGAAACATTATGCAAGGCTTGCAGACTTTGGCTCAAGCTATTAATTCATTTTTTAGTCCCTCACAGAACCAACCACATTAAAAGAATGCCACAAATGATTTCAGACAGAAAAATGTTTCTAACCAAGGTTTACTTTACTAATAGCCACAATCATGTGGAAAGAGCGTTGGTAGAGACCATGGAGAGAAAATAATGAATATCAGTATTTCCTGCTCCTAGCTACAATAATTCTAACAGGCCACATTTTCAAGTTTTAGAAAATGCTTTTCAGAGTAATAGGATAGAATAAACACAGTATCCAAGATGTCATGAATAGAAATGTGATATTAAGGTCTCATGATTCTGTATGTTGTGGCTAGAAAACATAAAGGGTGAAAGGATCAGCTGGATGAGGAGGTAGGAGGACCTCAAGTTCAAAGCCAACCTTGGGTACACAGTGAATCTGAGACCAGCTTGAACTACACAGTGGGAATCTATCTCACAAAACCAAATTAAAATTGGCAAGGAAAATACAGTCACTGGGACCTGGAATTGAAACACCAGAAAAACAACAGCTTGGTGGGGGGGAAAAAAAAAGTAATCAAAAAGGGAGCTAACAGGAAAACTAGAAACTACAGAGAAGCTAGAGAAACTGACCACAATAGAGAAAAGAATGAAGCAAGCTAGAAAGCTAGCCTCAGTTCCTTGGGTGGGGGACCTGTTTGCCACCACCAGGTAAGTCCAGAGAGGGCTGGTAGCTCCAAAGAGAAGCAACAGACCAGGCTGACAGTGGGAGCTCCAAGAAAAGCCTACAGTTATTCAAAACTGCAAGAACAACGTGGGGTTTTGCTCTGAAAATGACTCCTTCCACATGGCAGACTAGGGTTGCAGAAGAAACTCAGTGCAGTGCCTGCTATATGTGAGAGGGCTTCATCAGGAGACATTTTGGGAAAAGAGTAATTGTTTAAGGCTCAGCTACAGAACAATCACATTTCTGGGTTTCTAGAGGCACCCTACCACAGTGATTGGGTGGAAAATGGTCACAAGAGACAGTTATGGAGAGGGTGTGGGCTAGATATAGATCGCCTGAGAAGTTTAAGTTCCAGATGAAAAGGACACAGGGGTCCCACCCTCCATAGTGAGATACCAGGCTGGTTTTGAGTCGCTTTTGGAGTGGGGGCTGGGTCTGAAAATGTCAGCATTAAGTCCAGAGGACTGCTTGACTCCCCACCCCATCCCACCCCAACACAGAGCTCAGCAGTATGACTGCTTTCTCCATCTGCCAACATGGTCAGCAATTTGCCTCCATTTGGAAGGGTGCCATAGCTGGGGTATACGAACAGAAGGGCCTCTGGAGCAGGAGCGAACTTCACAAACCTACAGATCATAAAGCTACACAGAGAAAGCTGTGACTTGGGGTACAGAGTGACAAAGAAACTGGGAGCACTTGGAGTGAACATAGCTCTAGTATGGACACCACTGATCATGCCCAACAAGAAAGGCAGGGCAGGATTCAATATTCTCATACAAAAATGTGAGTGTAGAAACAAAAAATAGGTCTTAGTAGTGGCTCACTGTCCTGCTCCCATATCTGGTGAATTCCAATACTGAAAACACTGGGAAAAAAACCATCCACAAACAAAGGAATTATGGAGGATTTACTCTTCCTTTTTTGCATTTGTTATTGGGGGTTTGCATATTTTTCCCTTTTTTTCTTCTTTCCTTTATTTTGCACTGTTTTTTCTTTTTTGTTGTTTGTTCTCTTTAATTCTACTACTTTTCTTTTATTCCTTAATAAGATCCTTGGGGGGGCTGTGGTAGTGTACATCTGTAATCCTAGAACTTGGGATGCTGAGGAAGGAGCACTGCATTGAATCTGAGATACTAAAAAAAAAAAAAAAAAAATCTGAGATACTTAGTGAGTTCAAGGCCAGATGAACAACATACAGATCCATCTCAAAACAAATAATACAAAACAAGACAAAAATCTCACTTTTCTCTCCTTTCTCATCCTCCTCTATTTTTCAAATTTTATTTTTCATTTTACCCTTTCCCACCCCCTTCATCTTTACTAGTATTACAGTTAAGATGGATGGATAAAGAAAATGTGGTATTTCTAAACAGTGGAGTACTACTCTGCTATAAAGGAGTATAAATGAGTCAGCTGTAGGAAAACAAACACATCTTGAGACCATATTATTAAATGAGATAAATCAGCACACAAGCTTAAATATAACATGGTTTCTTCTCATACAAAAAACCCAAAATATAAATAATTTAAAGAGCAAAATAAAAGATAACAGAAAACAAGGATAGATCTTTTACAAAGGTGAAGGGATTTAGAGATGTAGGGAGGGGATGAAGAGGGGAGGTAAAAAGAATAAAGATGTGTTACATACATATACCAGCTCCTCAAAATGAATGTAATTATTATATATTAGAAATATGTACTAATAAAATTTTTGAAAGAAAAAATAACCAAAACGAAATGAAGGGAGTGGGGCAAAGGGAACTCCAAATAAATATTCAAGAAGACAGACAATGATGACACACAGATTTGAATATTTTAAAATCAGTGAAACATATAGAAGCAGTATTGAGATGACAACAGGTGATGAGAAACTAGAATATGTGAGATGTCAAAACTAAAGAAACAGACCAAAGAGCTGCTTCTGCATATGCAACAGTAAAGAGCACAAACTGGCATTGTAGGAATAAAATAAAAAGTGTAAGTGGTCGTTATGATTAAACTCCTGCACTGGGACCTAATACACCAGGTTAAAAATGAAGATGGAGTCACTCACCCTAAAGTTCCATTCCACCAAGATCAAACTAAGCTGTTTATCTGACCTTCTGAGAAATCAGGACTTGAAAGATAAACAGCTAAAGTTCCCAAACAGGCCAGTTTCAAATGGTATAATTAATTTCTTTCTACAGTACTTTAATCCTTACATCAAAAAAAGGTGATCTAAAGTAGCTTGATGTTAACCAATTATTTTTGTGTCTCCCTGTCCTTGCTTTACCAGAAATAAGCCTACAATGAACAATTTACTGTTCACTTTCTTGTGTCTGCCTTCTTCAGTCCTTTTTCCATCTATAAAACCAAAATCCTCTGCTCAGCTCATTGGCACATTGAACACTTAATTTTATGGAATGAAGAGTTGTCCAATTCTAGGCTCAAAACATAATACCAATTAATATGTTTAAACCCAACTGTCCTGATTTTGTCTTTTGATAGGATTTTGGATCAATCTTGGGGATACATGTTATTAAACCACACAGTATTTAAATGTTGGGAGTCTGAACACAAATGCTGAAGTCCCCATGACCCAACTCCTACCCCAGTACTGGGGATTGAACACAAGGCCTTCACACTAAGCTACATCCCCAGTTCTTTTATTGTTTATCTCGAGACAGTATCTCATCAATTTGCTAAACTACCTAGCCTGGTTTCAAATTTGCAATCTCCTGTTCAGCCTCCCAGAGTTCTGGGATTATAGGTATGTGTCACCATGCCCAGCTTGAGGCATTCCTTATTAAAAAAAAAATTTGCAGCATCTCTCACAAGAGTTTGCGATTCCTCAAGTAATCTCTGTATCCAGGGCACGCAGCCTCTATTTTCTGATAGGTCACTCTATTTTCCGATAGGTCAAGGTATCAGTAATTACCAACTAACATTTAACACTGAGCTATACTGTGCTTTGTCTCATTAGAAAGTAATTTTTTATACTTATGTATCCATGAAAAGTGTTGATGGAGTTTAGAGCATGCCACCCCAAAATATGTTGCTTTGACATATTAATTACTTTGAATTAAGGGCACTTGAAAAGAGGCAAATGGAAGAAGGCACTTTGACTTTCTTTTTTCTTACTGAAAGCAAGAGATAAAACTCCCAGGAGAAAGGTGTCCTTCCTGTACCAGGAAGAAGGAAGACATTCTTATCACCAGAGACAGGGAGTACAGGATAACAGAAATCCATACAAATAAACCTTGTTAAACTAACCCTTACCTGCCTAGTCATTTTTTCAAGATTAACTGACCTGGTCCAGGCTGCTTTGTCTTGCCACATTTTCACTATTTACTACTATTTGCACAACCCAGTATATAAGATTGTGGCCCCCTATCTGCTTCTCAGGGTCTTCATTCTTCTTGTGAGGTTCCCATGAAAAAAATTACTAAATAAAATGTGTATGTTTTTCTGCTGATAATCTATTTTCTGTCAGTTTAATTATTAGGTTCAAGTACAGATTCTAAGAGCATAGAGGAGAAATTTTATCTGCTCTACACTGTGAAAGAAAACCATCATTTTTTTTCTCATACCTGGTTTGTGTCACTTGAACAATCAAATAAAATCGTATGGTGATAAAGCTATTTCCCCAAAAGGAGAAGTATAGAGTACATAAGACAAATAACAAGAAATACAAACCCCTCAGTTTAGTAAAGGTGGCAGTATCCAAATTGGAATGCACATAACCTTTAATCCTAGTTCTAGAGATTGACTCTACAGGTATAATCATACAGGAGCTAAATAACATGTTTAATGTTATTCGTTGTAGCCCTATTTGTTAAGAGCAAAAGATCAGAAACAATTAGCTATCACTGGGGGACTATATAAGTAAGTTATGGTATGAATATATACCACAGCCATAAAAAATAAGGACATTCCCTATATACTATTACAAAGCACACCCCAAGTAAAAGAACAAGGGTATAGTGTTTAAATTATGGAAGGAGAACTTGGTAACTGAAGGATGAAGACAAAGTAGACTTCTCACGGGATATGTTTTTATAACTTTTGAATTGTGCAACAGGTAAGGGATACCTATTCAAAAATTATTTTTTAAGAGCGAGACAGGATCATTGTGAGCTCAAGAACGGTCTGGGCTACAAAGTGAGCTCAAGGCCTGCCTCAACTGCATAGCAAGACCTGTCTGAAAAAGACAAAAAAAAAAATTGTCTTTGTATATGAAACCAGTTAGCTGAGTTGGTTTCAAGTATGATCGAGAATTCAGAAACTATTAAAAATAGTGTGGCAATGACCCTTCCCTCCACATTATGTGCTACTGTGCCACATAGTTCAAGGATGCTGAAGATTTCAACAGGAACCCGGGGGTGGTGCAAGGGAAAAAAGAGGAGAATGAGACAAAGTAAGGACAATGGAAGGAATGGCATGTTGTCGTTTTCCATCTGCCTCTTGGGACTGGTTATGGGCCCAGAAGGGTAGATACAAAAGATAAACCTTTTCAAGAAAGAAAACTGTGTTAACTGTTCCTTTCAGTAAACCATAACATCAGCAGTACAGTTATCCCAGCTATCTTCTATATACATGGGTACTTTCCTTCCTCCCTCCCTCCCTCCCTTCTATATAACAACTACTGTTAATTCTATCATTTTGTTTTAAAACGCTGTATCATTTTAAATGTTCTTACTTTGTTTTGTTTATGTCTATGATGTTGGTATTTTGCTATTGCTCTTTTTTTTAATACTCTCTTTAAAATAAAATCTAAAATAAGAGAGAAAACTGTAAACTGTGAGCACCAACTGCAGCTTTGGGGTTTTGGAACCAAGGGCGGCACGGAGCGAGGAGGATGGCAGCTTTCTAAGCGACCTCTCCACTTCGAAGGCCAGCAGCCCTGAAGCACTACAGCAGCACCCCAGCACTGCTCTGTCCCTCACAGAGCACCCAACAGTGGTGGCAGAGATGGGGTACCCTACTGGCATTTTAGGGTGGATGAACTGCCTGAAATGGCTGCAAGCAAAGAATATTTACTTCTGTTCCTGAGTCATGCTATGTTCCATTCTAGGACTCCCAGAAATACTTAGGAAGGTTCTGAAAGGGCTGGGGGGGTCTTGTGTAAGCAGGAGAGAAATGTAAGTCAGATGTTCCATCTCTTTGCCTTTACACAATTACAATACAAAAATATAAAAATGTTACGAAGAGGAATGCAAGAACAGAAAACAATACTCTGCTAAGAGAGCCAAAAGGGAAGTCTTACTGGACTTCTTAAACTTAGGCTATTGCTCACCGAACAGGAAGTAGAAGAGAAAAAATAAAAACATGCAGATGGCTGGAAAGAGGTTACTCCAGGCTCTGCTGGGAACCAAACACACTTAGTTATGCAGTACCTACTTTCCAAAGTGGAATCTTTCAAATGCCTTAAAATGTTTCTTTTCTAAGCCATTGAAAGCAATGAGATCATGTTCTTGATTAAGTGCCAGCTTTTTATCCCTTGCAACCCAGATTGTTGAAGTTAAGAAAAAAAAATAGAAGAAAAATGTGTGAAGGTAGGGAGACTTGGGAACAGAAAACGGGAAAACAATATATTTTAATAACTAATGGTAAAAAATTATGGAACAATTGGTTTGTTTTTAAAGTTAAAGGCATCTTGTGTTGTTCTAAAAATACAACAAAGTACTCATCTCAATTCATTTAACTATTTTCTTATTCCATATTTCAGAGTTAAAGTAACACATAGAATTTCTTTATGCCGCACAGCACAAAAGTAATAGTTACAAATACATAAGATGAGCCATTTTTGCACTGGAGCCACAGAGCTTGCTAGACCATAAAAAAGATATTTAAATGCTAGCCTTTGGTCCTTTTGGTTCTTATGCATTTCATAACTGAAAATAAATGATATTTTCTACCCTATACAATGGATAGTAAGTTAATAGAGATGATATGCAAGTAGTCAAATCTACAAGAACAAGAGATTAAACTTCGTCTTAAAATAGTTTATAGCATAAAATGGTTAAAAAAAATCCACATAGTTTGTATTGATTGCAATGCCTTTCACCTATATCAGTAGCTATTTAATATAATTTTATATTTGAATAGTGCCAGATTCTTTTTTTTTTTTTTTCAGATTCTCAACTAGACATATTAAAGTTAAGAGATGAGAAGATAGGAACAGAATTCAAAGATCAAGAGCTCCTGATTTAGTGCTTGTCAAAAAGTTGTATGTAGATAATTATTCATTTACCCACTCTGTTTATTAAGCAAGAACTGTGTTCCAGGAACTATCTTAGCCCCAGGGAATATAGTTACTACCTTTATGTAGCTTCCAGTTAACCAAGAATCATTATGTAAATAGTCATGCAAAAAAATGCAAAGCTAAACTTATGATGAATACTATAATGGGGTACTGAGTGCTATGAGAAAACTGATACTGTCAGAGGGCCCAGGGAAAGATTCCCTTAGAATTTCATGAAGTTCAAATCTGAGATTTAGATACTACACAGACAGTTGCCAGGTGTGGAGGCTCATGCCTGTAATCCCAGCACTCAGGAGGCTGAGGAAGATCATTGCAAGTTCAAGACCAGCCTGGGCTAAAAACTGAGATCAAGGCCAGGCTGACCTGCACAGTGAGACCCTGTCTCAAGAAGACAGAAAAAAAAAAGATACTACACACACAAAGGAAACAACATATTGAGGCAAAGGAAACATCATGTGCAAAAGACCTATTATTGTGGGAGGAGTTACACAAAATATAAGAGACTACAGGAAGAACAATACAGTTGACACAAAGATGTCAACTTACTGGATTCAGAGCATCTAAGTGTGAGGCAAGGGTGTTTTCTGGTTGCTATTTTTGTTTTTTAATAAGCTTCCTATGTAATCTTCAGCACGTTAATGTTTGAGTGACTCTTCCCTATTGTAATGAGTTTCATAATATCTAGATGTTTCACTCAGAAATTGGGGGCAAAATGAAAAGAATTCAAAAATAAGGGAACTTTCATCCATTCAAAAGTTGCAAATTATCTGCAATCAGGGCTTGTATAACTTTTAGTTTAGGGAATAAAGGAAGAATTCATGAAGCTGGCCACATCTGCCCCAAGTTTTTCAAAGTGGATTTAATGTCTATAAAGAAGCTACTCTTGATAAAGAAATGAAGACATTGAAAAGATACATAGTAGTATAAATATTTTATTTTAGTTCAGCCCTTCCTTAGTGGTATTTACTTCTAAAAGTATCATTCCCATACTATCTTAAAAAATCTGGTAGCTTACAAATCTGTATTTAATTTTATACTCACAACAAATTCTATTAGGCTGCAAGGGTACATAATAATTTTCTCTACTTTGCAGATAAAGACAGCTGAGAGAGGCTGACTTACACACAATCACATTTGAAGACTGCTCTTTGCTCTTAACATATAGATTACTGGTCATCATGATGTCCCATATATATCAGTTTGTTATCTAAAATACAAGGAACTGACGTAGTCCTTGGACCTTAGATACATCAGAAGTCTACTATGATAATTTTATATAAAAGCCAATTATCTTGGCTGCAAGTAAGTGAAGGTAATGGGCAGGAGGTGTCAAGACCTCAGACAGATAAAAAGAGAAAATGACACAAGAAGAGAGACTGGCTGAGGCATCCTAGTGACACCTAAAAACTGAAGTATGAAAGAGCAACTGTGGGGGGGGGGACTAAACAAACTCAGTAGCAAAGAACAAAATAGAACAAAGAACAGAAGAGATGGGGGACATATGCTTCGGTTCAAACAGCAGTTTCTAATGTTTTAAAGTGATTTTCAGTTTTCTGAAAGATATTGCCTTTAGAAAAACTGATGATCACTTCTAAATCTATGCTGTTCTTAGCCATCGAGAACATTTATTCCTCTTTTCTTTTTCTATATCAGGAAATAATAAATGATATAAATAGCCTTGCTTTTAGTAAATATTAATTTTCTACTTTGTGCAAAATATTATGGAAAGTACAAAGACAAGATCTCCAATCTCAAGGCTTACATTTTGGCAACAGCAGTAGATACTATGAATATATTGTAAGACTGATTCAAGAAAAATCCCTTGGGATGTCCTATGTTCTTTCCTGTGTTCCTTCCTGACTGCCCTCCTTCCTTCTTTCCTCGCTTCCCCCCCCCTTTTTTTGGTTGTGACTGTGGTAGTGCTGAGGACTGAACCTAGGCCTTCACCAAGGGCTCCAATCTCACCCTTTACATTTTGGCAACATCAGTAGGTACTATGACTACAACACAAGACTCAGTCAAGAAAAATTCTTGAGGACTTCCATCTTTCCCTCTTTTCTTTCCTTTCTCTTATCTTTCTTGGTTGTTATAGGGGTAGGGGTAATAATGCTAGGGATCAAGGAGGTACTGTATCAGTGAGCAACAACCCCAGCGCTTGTATTTTCATAAATGGAAACTACTTTTTCTATAGTAGAACAAAAATCTCAAAGCCATGAATAAGAGAATTCCATGCCATACAGAAATTGACAAGGGATTGGACAATTTTGGCTTACGAATCTATCTGGCCTATAGCAAGTATTTTATGAAGTGATACATACAAAGATAATTTTCCTTAAAAGTATCACAAGTTTGGAAAGAACACAATAAAAGATAATGGTTAACTTGCTAAGGCAAAAAACAAAAGCTCAATGAATATGGATAATAAACAAGAACATTACTACAACCTAAATGAGTTAGACCAGCCAGGTGTGATAGCACACACCTGTAATCCTAGCACTCAGGGAGCCAGAGGCAGGAGGATTGCAAGGAGTTGAAGGCCAACCTGGGCTACATAGCAGAGACCCTGTCTTAAAAAATAAAAGTTTTAGGTAGTCTGTATAGAAATGCTAATGTTCACTTCAAAACTTGTAGAACCAGTTTATAAATCTCTTTCCAAATCAGCTACACCACCCTTAATGTCTTTCTTCTTATCTAGTTGGCTCAAAACGTGATACATCGATAACTGACAAAAAGGGTACAACTTTTCCCCCATTTCTCCTCTCTACCATCTCAAAATCCTACCTAAAATGAAGAAAATTGTATTTTAATTGTTTTAAATAAAATTTTACATGGCCTTTTTCGTTAAAAGTAGGACAGATACAGTATTTTCTCTTTTCTTGCCCCCCCAGCCCTTAATTTGACTTTCTCAAAGTGGCCTAGCTTGATGCAGATTTTTAACCCTCAGAGGCTCCTAACCTCTGTAACACAGACAATTTAAATTGATAATGGATGCATCTCCAATATTAAACTCTTGGATATTAAAATAACTCATTTTCTTTGTGCAAGGACAAGTGGATCTGTGATGCTATAGCGTTTGTCTCATCTGACATGAAATCATTCTCATTTTAGCTCAAAGCGCCTAATATGTTCTTACAAACCACTTAACCATCTTTCATTTCTCACAGAGGATAATTACATGTTTTAGAGTGTAGCCGAATCTTGTTAAAACTAAGAAAGTTCATGGAGAAAGTTTCCAGGCAAAAAGTAAAGACTTATCACTCTTACTGTTATTCTTTTAGTCTCCTTAAGAGATAACTATAATTTGTGCGAAAAAGATGTTTTTTCATACCATTTATCACGGGGAGAAACTATTTAGGATCAACTATGTCTAAATAATAATACATTAAATAGCACTTTATATATATTTATAGCACTTTATACATATTTTATATCTAAAGAATCCTATAGGGCAGACGTTAGTATTATCAATTTGAGAAAAAAAGAGGAAAAAACAGGCTCAGTGAACATAACAAAACACTAAGTAATTTACTAAGCGGTATCTTTCACAAATGTCCAACTTAGAATTATAGGAGGCTCCTGAACATAAGCTCTGAATTCTTCTCTACACTATACTGGGTAGATGGATTGCTATATAAGATTACAAATTACACCTATCTTAAAAGGTACACCCATTTGTAACATGACCTTGTTTCTCCTCAATCAATGCCTTCAGAAGAAAACTCTTAAATTTGATTAAATGGAATTCATCAATCCCATGGAATTCTTTCATTTTTCATGTTTATGGGTTCCTTTCTAAGAAACCTGCCCTCGGCAATTTATATTTCTTCTGGAATCTAGCTTCAGCTCTCAGGTTTATGGCTATAATCCATTCAGGTTCATTTCTATCTAGCGTAAGTATCAGGGTCTCTTCCTCTTCTTCCTCCAATTAGAACATGCCTGTCCTCTACCACCATTTGCTGAACAAACAACCTAGGCATGGTTGTCAAAAATCAGTTGGATCATACACATGAAGATCTCTAGATTACTCTGTTCCATTGATCTGTCCTTATCTTAACACCACATTCTCTTGATAACCACGATTTTATATGTATGGAAAGTCAAAATCAAGTTGTGTAATTCCTCAAAATTTTGTACCTTAAAAAAATTAGGTTACTGTATATTTTCTGTATTTCCATAAATATAAGATTCAGCTTACCAAATTCTTTTATACAAGTGCTTCCAGATTTTTTTGTCTGTGGCAGTGGGGCCTCATTCTAACAAGTGCTCTACTGTTACATCTCTACCCCGCACCCTTCTTTAGCGGGTAGTTGTAGTCCAGGCTGGTCTTGAACTTGCAGCAATCCTCATGCCTCACCCTCACAAGTGTTGGGATTACAAGCATGCACCACCATGACCTGCAATCCCACTCCTTTTTCATATTTTGAGACAGCGTCTGTTGTTAAATTCTCTAGTGGAACTCAAACTCACAGTCCTCCTGCCTCAGTCTCTGGAGAAGCTGGGATTATAGACATGTACTACCATTCCCAGCTCTCCCTGTTTTGACTGCAATTGTGTTTAGTCTATACGTTACTGTGAGAAAAACTAAAAGCCTTGTATTACTGAATCTTCTGACCCACAAACATATTATATATCTCTGTTTAGATTTTTAATTTATGTCAGCCGTGTTTTGTGATTTTCAGCATCAGGTCTTCTACACCACATTTATTATTTATTCTTAAGTATTGCAAGTTTTTAGTGTGTTGTTACTGCTGTTTGACATTGCAGGAGATAAAACCCAGAACTCTGCCCCCCACCACTGAGCCGCACTCCTGGCAGCCCTCCCTCCCTTTTTGTTGTTTTTTTGTCTTTTGAGACAGGGTCTCACTAGGCAGCTCAGGCTTGTATTGAACTCACTTTGTAGTCCAGCCTGGCCTCAAACTCACAACGACCCTCCTGCCTCAACCTTATTTGTGCTGGGGTTACAGGAGTGCACCACCACACCCTGCCATTTTTTGATTCTATTATGCATTGCACTGTTATAACTGTTAGTATGAAATATGAAGACATAGAACCAAAGCTGATTTCTGCATATTGACTGCATGTATCCTGTGACTTTGCTAAACTGTACAGTTCTAGGGGCATTTTAAAATGGATTCTTTAGGTTTTTCTATAAACATAATCAGGTTCTTGATTAATCAAGAACATTTTATTTTCTTTGTCCCCATCATATGCCTTGTGTTTCACCACCTTACTAGGAGGCGAGAGGCTCCAGTGTATTATTACTGTACTTATAAGTACTTATAGACATTTTTGACTTGCTCTCAATCAGAGGACAAAAGCATTCAGTTCTTTAGTATGGTAGTTTTAGGTCTTTTATAAATACTCTTTTCTCTTTTTTTTTGGTCGTTTGAGACAGGGTTTTGCTGTGTAGTTCAGGCTGGCCTTGACCTCATTATATAGCCTGGGCTGGTCTCAAACTTGTAGCAATCCTTCTGTCTCAGCCTCCCAAGTGCTGAGACAGAGGTATGTACCACCATGTCTGGCAATACTCTATCATTTTAAGTTCTTTTTTTTATACCTAGGTTGCTGAGTTTTGGTTGTTTTTAAGACATGAATCATATTTTTTTGCATCTATTGAAATAATCATAGTTTTTAATTTTGTAAAATGCTAAACCAACCTTAGATTTTTTGACATTATATTAGTTGTGATGTAGTAAAGCTTTTATTGTATTGCTAGATTCAATTTGTTAGTTTGTTAATAATTTCTTAATGTTTAAAGATTTCTGAATATGCTCTTCAGGGATACTGGCCTATAGATTTCTCTGCTTGTCATGCCCTTAATTTGGTATTTAAGTAATGCTGGCCTCACAAATCATGTTGAGAGGGTGTCACTATGCAGTTCAGACTAGCCTTGAACTCACTTTGTAGCCCAGGCTAGTCTCAAACTTACAGTGATCCTCCTGCCTCAGCCTCCAAAGTGCTGAGATTACAGGCATGTGCCATCATGCCTGGTAACAAATTCAATTTCTTTAATAGACATACAGGCTTTCAGATAATCTATTTCTGCTGGAGTGAGCTTTGTTAGTTTGTTTCCACTCAGAAATCTGACCATTTACTTAGGTTATCAAATTTATTGGCAAAAAGTTGTTCATAGTATTTCTCTTATTATTCTTTTGCAGGTTCTAACAGGGGAGCAGAGCTACTTATATACCCTTGAGAAGGGAATTGTCCTCTTCTATTGGGGATGGTCGTCTTCTACTGGGAGAGGCCATCCTCTTCCACTGAACATGTGGCTTCGAGAAGGATGCACATGGAGTGGTGAGGGAGGAAGGGCAGCCAGCCAGATCAGCTGACTCAACCCTTGGCAATTATAATGCGGACATGTCACAGCCAGATCTCCTTCACATCCTCTTATTTCTCTTTTAATGTTTGTAGGAGCTGTGGTGAGATTCTGTCACTGTAAATATTTACTTTTAAGTAATTACATATTTCTATAAAGATATATTAATTATCAAGGATTACATCAACATTATACATTAAAGTTATAGAAATGTCAACATATGATATGAATTTAACCATTACATAATTATCAGGAAGACAGGGAAAGGAATACAAGAAAACAAAGACAAGATACCACAGCACTGGGGATGTAGCTGAGTGATAGACCACTTCCCTGGCATTCACATGGTCCTAGGTTCAGTCTCCAGCCCTCTATTGCCAACTGAGTGGGAAGACATGTTTGGTCCAATATCAAGCTAATCAGTGAACTTGGCTCTCAGAATCGGAAGTAACTTAGCATCACTATCCTTTCAGCTTCTCTCTTAAGATGCTTTCAAACAGCAACTACTTTCTTAATGAAATGGGGAAGAGTCTCAGGAAGATGAGGAGCAAGTCCTTTAGAACTAAGGATTCTCAAATTTTTACTGCCCTTAAAAAAACATACTTGTGCTTGTACAATACTACACGAGTCTCTTAGGATCACACTGATTTGTGACAGAATTCCTTCTTGGCCAGTGTATACAGTTTTTCTTCAGATATCATATATCAACCTCAACCAGGCAGGGACAGTGCAGCAATATGTGACCCATGACGGCAGTAGTCTTGCAGCAAATAGACTGTTAATTCTTTTTTTCTCAGTCAACCTAGATTTTGTGATGTTATTTATATTTTTCCCAAAGCATCAGTTTTTGGTTTAATTGATTTTGTTTTCTATTTCACTGATTATTGACTCTTTTTTTCTTTTTGCTTATTTTGGACTTAATTTCCTCATCTTTATCTAGTTTCCTAAGCTAGAAACTCATGTCACTGTTCTGGCAGTCTTTTCAGTTCACAGGTGTCTGCTACAACAGAGGATTAAGGTTGAAGAGCCTAATCCACATGAGAGCCCGAGGCAGAGCAAGGGAGCTTGAATTTGGGGAAAGGATGAACATATTTTGCTCATGAAATATTCACAGTCCACAGGGGGTGGGCTATGTAGATTATTTTCATACAAGGTCACAATAATTGCTTCCTTTTAGTTTGACCTCCTACCATCCCAAAAAAGGACGACTTTGATTTTACTCATCAGAGGTGAGGTTATATGACTTCAGAATATAAACCCAAGGCCCCTGCTAACTTCTGTTTTCCACTTCCATGGAGGATTACCTGAGATCATCAAGTAGAGATGATGGTCTGCTTTACTGTGAAGTTGTGAGGCCATGTAGAGGAGAACCAAAATGCCCCAAATGATACACATGTAGTTAAGGTCACCCTGGGCATTCTAGCCTAGTTAATCCTCTACCTAAGCAGAGCCATGTGCATAAGCCCAGCAAAACCACAGATCAGCAACTCAGCCAATCCTCAAAATAATGACAAATAATAAATCCTTGTCTTAAACTATTAATTTTTGAAGTGGCTGGTTACTCTACACTTACCCCAAAACTACCCAGCACTGACAGAAAAATAGATGAAAAAGCTTTTCTCTTGAAGGAGCTTATAATAAAGGAACTATATATGGAGAACAAAACTCAATTGAAATACTGCTAGACTTAGTTTTTAAAATCTCAAACATAAAGGAGGATTAAGGTAGAAAAACTTAAAAGACGTCCTATAACTTATAAACTAGCTTTGCATTACTTGTCAATGTCTTCTAATTCTTGCTCACTTTAAAAAACAGCTTGCAACTCATTCTCATTGGTAAACAGAATATTTTTAAACTATAACTCAAAATTAATCATGCCCCTACTAAAACCCTGTAATACAGCATAAAGTAAAATTTAAATTTCCTTTCATAACGTACACTGTCTTAAAAGATTTTGGTCTCTACTCATCACTCACCAGGTCCGAGGCACAAGAGCCTTCTTTCTGATCCTTGAATACCTGAATCTCACACCTATTACCAGAGATTTTATTTTGCCTAAAATAAGCTTTTCATAGTTGGCTCCTTTTACTGCTTAAGTACTAAGTTTTCAAAAAAGACTTCTCTTGACCACCCAATCTAAAATTCTAATCATAATTCTGAGTTATATTCTTCTAGCATTTAACTACCATAAAAAATTATTTAGTTATCTGTAGTATCTGTCTTTCTAGTTTTATCAAAAGAGAGATTACCTTAAGCCTATTCACTTTTATATCCAAGGACCCTAGCTCACTAGAAGTGGTTAAACACTTATTTTCTAAATAATAAAGTATGTAAAGGTAAGATTTATTTTGGACTCTCATCCTCTCCCATTGAGGAAGAAGTAATATCAAGCTCTCCATTGATGATAACTAATTATTTTGAAAGGTACAAGAAAAATATTAATTATTTAATAACTTGTCATCCTTAACTAAATGGGTTCTATGCCAGTACAACCCCTGTATGTTGTGCTACAGATGAGGGTTATACATGAGCATATAAAACTAATTATTTACTAATTAGCTTTTATGGACAGAGTGTAGACTTTAGTTTTCTTCCCAAAACAACTAAAAACACAACCTAAACCTGAAAGCCAAGTTTCAAGCTTACCTAGGGAAAACGAGGTGAGATAGGTGTACTGAGTCCTAAAGGAATCTTGGTCTGAAACAAATACTTCTGTTGAAAATGTAAGAGACCAAGAGTGGGAACTCTCCCTTTTTTGGTGGAAGGCAGGAGAAACATAAAAGTTCATCAGTCTTACTAATCCTCAAATACAATCTCACCTTTGAGCATGACAATTTCCCACGAAAAATGTTATATGCAGGATTTTTCACTTTTTAAAAACCAATTCCACTTCTCAAAGTTTTGTCAAAATGCTTTCAGAAGTATTAGAAAACATTACTCAAAATGGTGGCTGGTCGATGCAGCTCAGTGACAGAGTGCTTGTCTAGTATGTGCGTGACCTTGGGTTCAATCCTCAGAAACACACACACAGAAAAAGGGTGGGGGGAAGCATTATTTAAAATGGTTTAAAACACAAAGATTTATTTCCTGTATCAAAAAGTTTGAGCTGGGTGTAGGGACACATACCTATACTCCCAGCTACTTGGGAGGCTGAGACAGAAAGATCACCAGTTCCAGCCCGGGCTAGGCAACTTAGCAGGACCCTTTCCCAAAGGAGAAATAAAAAAGGTCTGAGAAGGGAGCTGGTGCCAGGTCCTAGATTCAATAAGGTAGCTCTGGAATAATAAAATTGCGAACTCTTATCAAAGAACACAATCTTGCCCTTTTCCCACTCTGCCATATTCACTGAAAAAAAAAAGTTTAGTGTTCCTAGGCAAGAGACAGTCATGTACCAGTTCACTAACCTGCAGAACAAGAAAATCAGGACTAATAGAAGGGCAAAAAAGAAAAGCACTGATTAGGCAGTTACTTACTACAAAAGTGTAACACAAATATTGGTATTTAAAAAGATTTTTCCTCAGTATTCCAGTCCTCTGTGTCATTACATGTTTAGCCTATGTAAATGATGTTTTAACCTATCCTTCTAATGTAAGATTATAAATTACTTTTGCAAAAATATGTATTGGAGGAATATACCAAAGCAAGTTTATTTTTATATATATGAAGATGCTAGTGGGACAAATATTAAAGTAAGATTATATATTTACATAGAAGCTTTTAATATCTGGTATATATCTACATCTATATAAATAGGTGCAAATCTTTTTTTTTTAATAGATGCAAAATCTTAAGTCACAAGAATGTTTAGAATAATGAAATAGTGGAAACAGCCCACATGGTCAATAAAAAAATTATTGCTAAGTATACTATAACACAGTTACAGAATTCATTGATGTATACGCTTAGGAAAAAAAATGTGAAAATCAATCTAATGACAAGAAAAATGTTCATGAGATCCTGTTAAAAGTCTACAAACCTATATATTGCTTCTTGTTTCATTAGAGCATCTGAGAAAAGCTACAGAATGATGATGTCACATTTGGTAAAATAGCCATTTGCATTTCTGTATTTTGGCCTTGAGGAGGTAACTACAAATTGGGGTTAGATAGGCCCATAGTTACTATCAGTTATTACTGAATATCAGCATATAGAAGAACCAGAGGTTACTTTGACTTCCTGGTTTAGTTCTTGATCAATAGTTGCTACTTGTCAGGCCCCTCTATTTCAACTCTGGCGCTAGAAATCCCAAGTGCTTCAGAATACTGAACGAAGTACAAATGTGTAATAAATGAAGGTAAAAACTAGGATTGGGAGTACAGTCAGTAGAGCACTTGCCTAGTATATTTAAGTTCTTGTATTCAACACATAAAAATTAAATACAAAACAAAACAAAACCAGGTTACTTACAGGTTATCGTTACTTAGCTTATCTGAATTTTCTCCTCTGTTTGATGCATGAGGCTCACCTTAAATTGTCTTTTTGTTACCTTGGTGCTTTCTATGTCGCATTTCAGTCTCCCTGTCCCTCACTTGCTTGCACTCTTCCTTCTTCTCCTACTTCCAGCTCCTCTCTTTATTGTAGTAGAAGCTTGGTTTGGCTGATAACTGCAAAAATTACCTTAAATCCTAGACCTCAGTTATACAATTAAAAACTTCTGGTCTTCTCCCTATCTTGCCTACTATGCGTCTACCATTCAAAACAATCACTACGCTTTGAGTACAGTTTCTCATGATTGAGCTCAACCAATTTCATGAAACCATTTGTGAAAATGTCCCCTTAATATGATTTATAGGGCCAGGGATGTGACTCAGCGGCATAGTGCCTCCCTGGCAAGTACACGGTCCCAAGTTCGATTCCTGGTACAAAAAAAAAAAAAATGTGACATACGAACATTTGTTACTTTTCTCCAAGGAAAAGGAAAAATCGTATTTTAAACAAATACGTCAGATTCGAGGATTTTCATTCCTAAAGAATGGTTATACATTCTTAGAACAGCCAGGCATGGAGTGCACATCTGTAATCCAAGTACTGAGGAGGCTGAAGCAGGAGGATGGTGAGCTCAGGCCAATGGAGACTACACAGTAAGTAGTCTCAAACTCAAATAAATAAGCAAACAGAAAAAGGGAGGTATGGTGGCAGAAGCCTATAATCCTAGCACTAACAGAGGCTCAGGCAGGAGATTGTAAGTTTTAGTCTTACATGGGCAACTTAGTGAGACCCTGTTTCAAAATAAAAAAAATTTTGAAAAAATGAAAAGGGCTGGGAATGTAGCTCAGTGGTAGAGTGATCCAAGGCTTTGAGCCCTAGTACTGAAAAAAAAAATCTTAGAATAAACACTTTACAGTACTGGCAGGCATTCAACATAGATGATCTTGAATTTTGTTATGCCAGGAACACAATCTGACAGTCACTATTATTTGTTCTGTTGGTGTCACTTTGGTTATGGCTCTTTTAAATAAGTAAAAGGACAATTATAAAAAAATGTGGTATTATATTCATCCTTGCCAAAACTTAATGGAATGAGCAATACTGGACTACTTAAACTGTAATACACCCACACAATACAACACTTTTCAAATGGAGGAGTGAAGAAATTCTCTATGTATTGATATAAAATATCTCCTATATAGTTAGTCATCAAAGCATTCTGAATGCAGTACCTTTTCTAAAAAGGAAATAAAAATAGAACATGTATTTGTTTCTTACAAGAAGGAACCTGGTAACTACAAGACAAATATGAGAAAGAGCTATATAATTTTATGTATGTTATTTTTTAATCCTATTAAATTACTACATAATAAAGCCTTAATTTTTTCACTTGAAACAAAATGCACAAAATAAACTGGATACAGTAGCATGTGCTTTTAATCCTAGCACCGTGGGAGGTAGAAGGATCACAAGTTCAAGACCAGCCTGAGCAACTTAGTGAGCCCGAGCCCCAAAATAAAAAATAAGAAGGGCTGGGATACACTCAGTGCAAAGGCCCTGGGTTCAATCCCCAGTACTGAAGGAAAAAAAATGCAAGTCAAGTTTAACAATAAAAAAGTCACTTTATTTAAATTTCATACTAGAACTCAATATGCTAACAAAAAAAGGATATAGGGAGAAGGAACACCCAAAAATTTCCCAAAAAAGGATTTCTGGTGATGCTAGTACTATATTACATCACAGTCATAAATCACAGTCATTTAAGAACAATCATTTATATCTAGAATACAAAGACAGGTGCTGGCTGACATGTTCTCCTCTGTATCCTCAAGTTTCACAAGCATTAAGAAAAACAAAACAATTTAAGGAAGAACAGGCTAACTGCCAAATGGCATGAAAAACAATAGAATTGTTGTAGAATTTAGTTTTTTTTTTTTTTTTTTTTGTCTTTTTGAGACAGGGTCTCAGTATGCAGTTCTGCAGTTCAGTCAGACTGGTCTTCAACTCACTTTGTAGCACTGGCTGGCCTTGAACTCAAAATGATCCTCCTGCCTCAGCCTCCCAAGTGTTGGGATTACAGGCATGTGTCACCATACCCAGCTTGTTTTAAAGAGTTTAAAGATCACAAAGATGCAAATAAGTAAGACTTCATAAAACCCATAAGACTTAGATAAGGAAATAGAAAAGGAGAAGTCCAAAAAAGGGGAATTGCTGTGACAAAGATGTTAAGTGACAGAGGCTGACAAAGGCAACAGTGACAGGAAAGAACGAAGTCCAGCAACTGCAGTAATACTTGGTATTTGGACAGCATTGTATCTACTTCCCCCGGCCATCTGTGTGACAAGGGCAGGTGGAGAGAGTCTTTAGTATCAGATTATGAACAGCTACTATCTAAGTATCTAAGATGGACTATTCCATCAATAAGGGGATAAATAAACTAGGGCTGGGAGTACAGCTCAGATGAGGCACTTGCCTAGCATGTGGAAAGCCCTGGTATTAATTTCTGGAACAAAACAAAACAAGAAAGAAAAGATGCCTTTAGGTCAAGCATACTGCTATACGTCTGTAATCCCAGGACTCAGTAAATCTGAGGCCAGCCTGGGCTACACAGAAAGACTATCTCAAAACCCAAGAAAGGTATTAAAAGATGCCTAAAATCCTTGCATTCTAGGAGGCTAAGGCCTGGGACAGCAAATCTGAGCCCAGCCTGGGCAACTCAGCGAGACTGTCTTTAAAAAAAAAAAAAAAGGATGGGGATGTAGTTCAGTGATAAGACCACTCCTGGGTTTAATCTGCAGTTCCCCAGTGCCAGAAGAGAAAGAATAGGTGGTGTGAGAGAAAAGGAACAAAAACAAACAAAGGGAAGACAAAAAAAAAAAAAAAGACACTGGAAGCAGAGGGACTAGTTAGGAAAATTCATGCATAAGCTAATGAGGACCTCAGTGGAAATGACAGCAGCAGGACCAGAATGAAATTTGTAGGACTGTCATAATAACTGTAGAAGAAGGTAAAAGGCTACTACAGCTTAGCCTTCAGTTAATAGCAGAATGATGGTGTAAATCTAATTGAGAGGAATATGGGAAGAGCAATTTTTAGTAATACGGTCTGGATCGAGAGGTATGTGAGTTTGAAATGAAAGCAATACATGTAAGTTTCTGGAGTGTCTACCACTCCAAGAATCTTTTATGCGTACCATAATCCTTAGCAAGGCAGACATATTTTCCTGCTATCAGACCCAACGCCTATCACTCTTAAAAAATGACACCCAACGTAGAGCAAGGGAATGGGAATCACAGCTTAATGGCTTCAGGGTCTCCTTTGGAGATGATGGAGCCATTATGAAATGAGAGGTGATGGTTATACAACATTGTTATACAACTGAGTGCAATGAATGTGCGTTTAAAAATAGTTGATTTTGCTGGGTGTGGTGGTGCCTGTCTGTAATCCCAGCACTTAGGAGGCTGAGGTAGGAGGATCACTGGAAGTTTGAGGCCAGCCTGGGCTACAAAGTAAATTCAAGACCTGCCTGAACTGCACTGTGAGCTCAAAAAGACAAGAAAACAAAAAAACTAAAAACAAACAAAAAAAAGGTTGATTTTGTGTTGTGTAAATTTCCCTTCAATTAAAACACAACAAGTAGGGCATGGTGATGCACACTTGTAATCCCAGCACCCAAGAGGCAGAAGCAAGAGGATTGCCACAAGTTCGAGGCTTGAGTGGGCTACATAGTGAGTTCAAGGCCAGCACAGACTACTTAGTGAGACTTTGTCTCAAAAACAAACCAACAGCAGCAAAAGGGGAGGGAAGATAACCCAGGATCACCATGCCTTGTAACCCGCTGTTGAAGGCCCACCCTCAGAATGCCCTGTACCTTCCTGCCATTCATTCTACTTACTCCTCTCTACCTCTCACACATGTCCCATGAGCTCTGACATTATCTTCAGCAACAACCAGGAAATTATATCTTCCAATCTGCTCTCAAATCTATCTCCTTACTTTAAAACACAATTGACTCTTTCCTGAATATAATTCTGCTCTCAAATGGTCACTGCTTTTTCTTTTACTTTTTCTTTTTTTGGGGGGGGTGTTTCTTTTAGGTTGTCATTTTCCACTTTTCCTCAAACTGTCTTCACCTGAAGGCTATGAGGAAAAAAATTTATGTCCCTGATGACTACCATCATTTCTTACAACATGCATTGCCCCCACTCCCCATTTGCCTTCAGCTTTGGTATCTAAGTTTACAACCTTCCTTCCCCAAAGCTTTATCATATTATGTAATTTTCAAATGCTTTCCCAACATTATGCCCTCAGGCCACCTCTGGTGATATTCACCTTCAAGCCACTTTAGCTACCAGGTATCAACCTTCAACTCTGATCATCACTCAAAACTGCTCCTCCACCAAACTTAGTAATTCAGAAATCCTATTTCAGTATTATCCACTTTCTCCATGCATGACTATACTTGAGCTGCCAAGGGCCTTCTGGAAAAAGTACTCCAAAAAACAAGTTGGTTGTATTCTTGATGGACACTTAAGTTATTTCCATCTTGACAGCTGCATAGTACTAAATAGTACTTTATAGACTAGTACTAAATAGTACTAAAATGAACATGGAAGTACAGACATTTCTCTGGGATAATCTTATACTTTAAATATGTATCCAGAAGTAGGAATGCTGGATCATATAATAGTTCTATTTTTATTGAGGAACCTCCACATTATTCTTCACAAGTTGTACTGCTTTACACTCCCAACAACCATCAAATTTATTGACACTAATAGTATCAGCTGATCTTTATACCTGTCAGACTCCAACTTACTAAGTGGCTTCTGCTTTGGGTAGTTTTCTTCTCCTTTCTTAGAGGGGTTAACTTCTAATCATTCTCTAAATCTCAGCTGAAGGATTACTTTCTCTGCAAAGTCTTCACTGACTTCCTAGATTAAGCCAAGGTAGCATGCATATAGCACTATCATCTTTTCTTTAGTTCTTTACAGTAGTTGTTCCAACCTGCCTTACAAGAAAATTATGGAAAAATGTAAATATTGTTGTATTCACAGTAACAAAATTTTATCTTACAGAGTCTATCCCAGTAAATTACACCTTTAACTGCTCCCTAAACTACATCTGAATAGGTCACACAGTTGCTAAAGCACTAATTTTTCTGGCAGAAGTTCTCTCCATCCCAAACGTAAAATTCAAACATTATAAAGATATTTAAAATAATTAGTCCATTAACCCTCTAAATGAATATATATATTCTCATATATACCTACTATGCATGTATGAGTATATATAAATCCTATGGATAAATATGTACTTATCCCCAACAAGGTCATACAATTGTTTCACACTTTAAATTATCTAAGGATTGTAACAAACTTTCAGAAGGCAAGCAACAAATTTAGATTCATGTTACTGTAATTCATTACTAAGTATCTGAAAGCAGTATTCAAGATCACCAAAAATTAGTATTTGAGAGAAAAGCCATTAGCTATAAAACAGTATTTTTAATATACAGAATTGTTGCCTTTATAAGGATTAAATAAAAAGATTTCTCTGACATAAGAAGTGGCTCCCATTTAAAAAAAAACAGCAGTAGCATTATGAGAGAGAAATAAAATACATGGATGTCTACAAATAATGAGATTTTCATTGTTAGGGTCAAATCATCAATGCCAAGTCAATACTTTCTGACAGGGTCAAGGTGTTTTATCTGCAGTACTTCACTAATAAACAACATTTTATTTTCACCTACAGAACACCATGTACATTCAAAATATTTTCCCTATCTCCACCATATAACTGAGCGCAACCAATAATAAACATACTGTTTTCCAACGAACAAAAGAAGAAAGTACTAAATAGTATGCAATTCTATTTTCAGGAGTAAGAAGAATACCCTCATGGGGAAAAGTCTTCTTTGGCTTTTTCTGTCTTTAAAGTATTTTTATTCGGGGGATAAATTCTTGCTTTTATAATTTTATTTTAGACTTCCAGGAAGAGGGTGACCGGGTAAGCAGCAGAGAAAGATCCTCCCAGAGGATTGCCACCCAGACACTGGCATACAGCAACACGAGAAAGACAAGGAGGGAAGTGGGTCCCCTGGACCTAGGAAGGATCTGAGATGAGAATTGAAGCCCTCAGAAAGACAAAACAAGACCTCCCCTAGAGGAAAGGCTCAGAGGGCTGCATTGGCACAGCTGGAGGAAGAGGAGGCAGAGAAGGAGGGAGTCACTGCTCCAAACACACCCTCGGCCTGCTCCCTCATTCCAGCACTCCCAGCTTCAGCTTGGGAGGCTCATGCTTGAGGGAGCCTCCCGACCCCCAGGGGAGAATCGAGTTCTGAGAGCTGGTCCAGGACCGGAGTGGAGAAAGCACAGCCCAGAAAAGAGGCAGCAGCAGTTGAGAGGTGTTGTAGAACCCAGTGTGAGAATAAGAAGTTACAACAGTGACTAAAAGAGAATCCCCACTTGGCACCAACCTTTCTAATCAGCTCCCAGAGGCAAGCAGAGTCAAAGCAACCAGTACACAGCCCACCACACCCAGCTCTACACCTGTCCCGAGGCTGTGGCCTTCTCTCTCCACTGTGTGAGCAACTACCAGCAGAGAGCAGCAGAGAGCAGCAGCAGCGACTCCAGGGCCACAGCAATTCCCAGGGATCCAGCCAAAGAACAAACTGGAACTGGAGCACAGCAGTAAGAGAGCTGCAGACGGAGGTGGACCACACGGTCCCACACCCTTCTCCCTCCACACCAAGCAGGAAGCATGAGCTGAGTTACCAGGCTTCAGCTCCCACCCTGAACTCCCTCTCTGAGCACCTTGAGTCTTGGTGACCCAAGCACTCAACATGTGTTCCTGACAGCAACGGGCTGAGTCCACGGGCTTTAGGACTCACCCTAAACTACTAATATGAGCATCAAAAGGGACTTCATACTGCTTGCACATATGAACCTTGTATGAACCCACAGCGACAAATTATGTAAAAAGCAGTAGTCCTGGAGTGTGAGAGACAACATACTCTACACAGCAAACCCGAGAAAACCCTCCAATTCTCTCCCAGAACTAATAACTAAACTTACTACACACCCTGGACTACTACAGTGAGCATGGGTGGGGGAGACCTCACGCCACTTGTACCCACCATCATAAGTGAGCCCAATGCACAGCTGCAAGGCGGGGGAGGGAGTGGCAATACTGGAGATCAAAAGATGGGAGGAGGCGAAGACCTGGAACCAGGGGCAGACCCAGTTCTCTAGCTGGGTGCGGATAGCTTCCAAAGAGTCATAGACAGCCTGCAGGGAGACACTAATGGCCTATAAGGGGACCCCAGGGGCCTTGACAGGGAGCTGAGTGGCCTGAGGGGGGAGGGTTCTCCCTCCAGGCTACATGAGACCCCTGAAGACCTGGAGTGGTCCTCCAGCAGCGTGGCAATGGGGCAGAGCCCCGCAGTCCGCGGGGATAACACCACGGACTCAACCAGGCCCCTGGGAGTGCCTCACCAGGGAAGAGCCCCGCAGTTGGGGGGAGGGGGAACCCCGTGGACTTGACTAGGTCCCTGGGAGCAGCTTGCTGGGTCAAACCCTCGCCGTCTGCTGGGGCAACCCTGAGGACTCGACTGGGTCTCCAGACATGCTGTATCAAGGCAGAGCCTGGCAATTCACTGGGCAACCCTGTCAACTCAATCAGACCCACGATGGCCTTCAGGGCTTGTCAATGGGGACTTGACCATAGTGAACCTGGTTCCCTGCCTATCTAAAGTCTTTGAGGATGGGTGCTTTTCCACCTCCTGCCATAGCAATTTGTGTACGCTCATGTTTGTTGCAGCATAAATTGAAGCAGCCATGTCTCTTACCAAGATGAGAGCCTGAGGGAGTAAATAAAATAAAAAGTACATTTAACGACTGATTGGGTGGTAGAACAATGGAGATGTGGGTGGAGAAAATTGATTAATGGAATGAGCCATCATCTGTAGAGCTGAGTACCAAATGTGAAGATAATATTATGTAATATGGTATCCAGTATAAATTCCCTACTATCTTCTCTATAATTTGGTATTTCTTTTATTGTTTTTGTGTTAACAAATGTGAAGATAACATTATATAATGCAGCTTCCAGTGCTAATTCCCTACTATCTTCTCTATAATTTTTTATTTCCTGTATTGTTTTTGTGTCATTCTGGTTTATATGTCTCCAATCTTTTGTCTTTAAAATAAAAAATAAAATTTTATTTTAAAGAGAAAAAATAAAATTTCAAAACAATAGGACAGTAATAATGGTTAATATGTTGCATACTGTTATCTTTAAATTAGTTCTCAAGAGTACAAGATATAGGCATTTAACTGTCCAAACAATATTAGCACTGTTCTTTTCAATGAACTAAGAGAAATTAGTAGTATAACTATCTTAACTATCTCGTGTGTGATTTTTTTTTTGCTTTTCCCTTCCTTTTTTCTCCTTTCCCCCAAACCAGTTTCTCTTTTCTTTTGAACAGTTTCTTCCCATTTTACAATATCTATTGTACATTTTGGATCTTAATTACTCTTTCAGCTTCTCAAACTAGGGAAATAACACTATGTTTATACATGAGTCTGAATTATTTCACTTACGAGTATGGTCTCAAATTGCATCCATTTAACTATAAAAATCTCAAGTTTATCCTTCTTTATTGCTGAGTAGTACTCCACTGGAGAAAAAGACCACATCTTTTTATCCATCCCTCTGTTGATGGGCAATTGGGTTGTTTTGAAGGTCTAGCTATTATAAATTGTGCTGTTATAAACATGGGTGCACGTATATTGCAGTGGTACAATGCTTTTAATTCTTCTGGGAAGATACCCAGAAAGGGAATAACTGGGTTAAATGGGATCTCCAATCCTGGTTTTTTGAGGAATCACCCATGCTGATTTCCATAGTGGTGGCACCAGGATAAAACCTTATCAACAGAGAAGAAGGGTTCCTTTCCCTGCACAGCTGTGCCAGCATTTGTTATTGGGTGACTTCTTGATATAGCCATTCTTTCCAGGTTGAGATGGAGTATCAGTGTTGTTTTAATTTGCATCTCTTGAATGACCAGTGATGTTGAAGACTTCTTCATATATTTATTTGCTATTTGTATTTCTTTATGAGACGTGTGTACTCATTTCAGATGCCCATTTTCGGACTGGGTTTTTTAATCTGGGAGGTATTATTTGAGTTCTTTATATGTTCTCAATAGTAATCCTTTGTCTGCGGAACAGCTGGCAAACATTTTTTCCCACATGGGTTTTCTCTTCACTCTGTCGGTTGTTTCTCTTGCTGTGCAAAGGCTTTTTAATAAGATACAGCCCCAGGTGTTGATTCTTTGTGACAAATCCTGTGCGATCAGGGTTTTATTCATAAAGTCTTTGCCTATACTAATATCTTCAGGAGTTTTACTTATTCTACCTTCCCGCAGATAGAATGTTTCTGTTTTAATATTCAGATCACAGGGCACTAAATTTAGTTTAGTGCACTGTCAAAGATACAGGTCCAATTTCAATATTTGGCACATGCAAAGCCAGTTTTTCCAGAACCATTTACTAGCGAAAGAGGCTATTCTTCTTCCAGTGAATGTGTTTGGCAGCTTTGTCAAAGATAAGGTGGCTGAGTACATCTGGAGTTGTTTCTAAATCTTCTAATCTGTTCCACTGATCTTTGGGTGTTTTTTTTGTTGTTGTTGTTGTTGTTGTTTTTTGCCTGTGCCATGCTGTTTTTAATCACAGTAGCTTTATACTATAATTTTAAGTCAGGAATTGTGATGCCCCTGCCTTGCCATTGTTGCCCAAATTGCCTTTGCTATTCTAGGTCTCTTCTGGTTCCAAATGAATTTTAGGATTGTTTTCTCTAATTCTGTGAGATATGCTGCTGGAATTTTGATCAGAATAACATAAAATCTGTGTAACAGTTTTGGAAGTATGGCCATTGTCAATATATTGGCTATTTTTTACCCAAGATCAAGGGTTATCTTTCCATTTTCTAATATCCTCTTCACTCTTCTTTTCAGAGTACTGTAGTTTTCAATATAGATGTCTTTTACACCCTTCATTAGATTGATTCCTAGGTATTTCATTTTTTTGGATGCTATTATGAAAGATGCTGTTTCTCTAATTTCTCTCCCAGTGAGTTTATTATTTGTGTAAAAGAAGGCTACTGATTTTTGAGTCCTGACTTTGTGTACAGCTATGCTACCAAATTTGTTTATTAAATTTAGCAGTTTCAGGACCAGGGATATAGGTCAGTGGTGCAGGGCCTGCCTGGCAAGTAACAGATCCTGAGTTTGATTCCTGGTACCAAAAAGAAAAAGAAAAAAACCTATAAATCTAGCAGTCTTTTAGTGGAGCTTTTGGGGTGTTCCATGTAGAGTATCATGTCATCTGCAAATAATGATAGTTTAACTTCTTCCTTTCCTATTATTACTCCTTTTCTTTCTTTCTCTTGTCTAATTGCTCTAGCTAAAGTTTGCAGGACTATGTTGAGTAAGAGTGGAGACAGCAGACATCCATGTCTTGGTCCTGATTTTAGAGTGAGTTTTTAGTTCTTGTCCATTTAGTATGATGTTGGGTGTTGGTTTGTCATAGATGGCTTTTATCAAACTGAGATAAAGACCATCTATTCCAATTTTCTGTAGGGGTTTTTTTAATCATGCATGTGTGCTCGACTTTGTCAAAAGCTTTTTCTGCATCTACTGAGATGTTCATATGGTTTTTGTTCTGGGCTCTGTTAATACGGTGTAATTACATTTATCGATTTATGTATGTTGAACTATCCCTGAATCACTAGGATGAATCCTACTTGGTCATGGTGATAATCTTTTTGATGATTTGCTACATTCTGTTTCCCAGTATCATTTTAAGGATTTGTTCATCTATGTTCATTAGGGAGATTGGCCTGTAGTTTTCTTTCTTAGTTGGGTCCTTCTCTGGTTTTCTTATCAGGATAATGTTTGCTCCCAGGAATGAATTTGGGAGTATTGCTTCCCTTTCAATGTCACTAAAGAGTTTCAGAAGTAGTGGTATTAGGTCTTCTCTAAATTTCTTGTAGAATTCAGCAGTGACTTGTCAGGGTTGGAGCTTTACTTTATTGGTAGGTTTTTAATTACATCTTTGATTTCACTGACTGATACTGGTTTATTTAGGATTTTTATCTTCTTGATTCAGCTTTGGTATTTCATATGTATCTAACAATCTGTCCATTTCTTCTATATTTCCATCTTATTAGCATACAAGTTCTTCAAGTAGTTATAGATGATCTTCTGGATTTCTGCAGGGTCTGTTGTGATTGCACTCTTTTCATTCCTAATTGTGTGGATTTCAGTATTTCCTTATGTTGGGTAAGGGTTTGTCAATTTTATTTAATCTATCAAAGAACCAACTTTTCAACTCACTGATTCTTTGTACTGTTTTCTTAGTCTCCTAGTGTCTTAATTTCTGCTCTGATCTTTATAATCTCCTCCCTTATAGGAGCTTTTGGCTTAGCCTGTCCTTTTTCTAGTTTGAGGTTCACCATGAAGAAGTTTATTTGCACTGCTCTGTTTTCCTGATAAGAGTATTCAGTGCTATATATGTCCCTGTTAGGACTACTTTCATTGTGTCCCATAAGTTCCAGTATGTTGCATTGTCATTATCACGTAATTGTAGAAACTGTCTAATTTATTTTTCTACTTCATCTGTGACCCATTGGTTGTTCAGAAGGGTGTTATTTAATTTCTCTGTGTTTATGAAGTTCTTGTGGTTTCTTTTGTCATTGATTTCCAATTTCACTGCACTATGTTCTGATAACAGGCATGGGATTATTTCAATTCCTTTTCATTTAAGTATGTTCTTTTCTCTTTTTGTTTGTTTGTTTGTTTGTTTGTTTGTTTGAGACAGGGTCTCCCTATGCAGTTCAGGCTGGCCTTGAACTCACTTTGTAACCCAGAATGGTCTCGAACTTGCAATGATCCTTCCTGCCTCAGCCTCACAAGCTCTGGGACTACAGGCGTGTGCCACCATATCTGGTGTTAAGCATGTTCTGTGAGCTAGTATACGGTCCATTTTGGAGAATGTCCTGTGTACAGCTGACAAGAATATATATTCTGATGTGGGGTGGAACACTCTGTAGACATCTACTAAGCCCATTTATTCAGTTCTAGTATTTCATAAGTTTGGTCCAGTTCTAATATTTCATTGTTGATTTTTTTTGTCTAGGTGAACTATCTTTTTGTTACAGTGGGGCATGAAGATCCCCCAATACAATTGTATTAGCACTTTTTTTTTATGCCTATTATTATTCATTTTATATAGCTGGGCACACTGGTATTTGTTACATATATATTTATGATTATTATCTCTTCCTCTTTGATTGTTCCCTTTAGAAGGATGTAGTGACCTTCTTTGTCTCTCTTAATCAGTCTTGGCTTGAAATACACTGTGTCTACAAACAGAGTAGCTATCCTTGTTTTTTTCTAAGCTCCTATCACAGGGAATACTATCCTGACAAATTTATGCAATGGGAAATAAACCAAACATAAGTCACATATTATGACTTTATATATACATGTGTGTGTGTATGTGTGTATATGAAATGTCCATATATATGAAATAAAGTAATTAATAGTTACCAGAGGCTGGAAGAAGAACTAAAAGTCACTGCTAAGCAGGTGTTAGGTAAGTTCTGAATTAAACAGTGATAGTGGCTGCCCATTAATGCATTAGGGACACTGAACTGAGCACATTAAAGTAGCACACTATAAATTAATATTACTCTAAGAAATCATTATTCCAGAAAAGTGTGGTCACTACTAAAACAGACCACATAAATGAAATTTTATAGTAGTAGTTCACATAATACATCATCATATACTGTGATTTCTCTTCAAACATAACTTTATGTACCCCAAGTTTCCACCACAGATTATGAATAACCTTAAACAATTACAGCATAAATGCCTGGTGAGTCCCTAACCAGAGGTCTGAGAACTGTGTGAAATAACATACTAATTGCATATGTATGCATTACTGTTAAGAATTTCTAATTTTTATTATTTATTTATTTTTTTAAGACATGTCTTGCTATGGAGATCAGACTGGCCTTGACCCTTGAGTGCTGAGATTACAGGCATACACTATCATGCCCAGCCTCCAAATTTCTAATTTTTAGATTTTAATGGTACTCAGATGTTAACAAGGGGATCCAGTGGGGGAGGGATGGAGGTTAAAAAAAGAAATTAAGATGTGCCTTTTACATGTACCAACTTTCCACATGGAATGTAAACATGTACTACACTCATAAAGTAAAATAAATACCAATAAAACAAAATAATTTTAAATTTTAATACTAATAAAATAAAATTTAAAAATGATAAAGCTAACATAATAATGTCATAATAATTTAACAATTACTTCTTTTCCATTAAAGCAGCACAGTGATGGGATATACATTCAGAAGTACCAAAGTAATTTATTTCCTTACACACATTTCAAATAAAAAGGACAAATCATCTTCTGTCTCCAAAAAAAAGGAGCACTGGGGTCAAAGTCATCTAATTATCTAGAACAATGTAGCAATTAATTATTGTGTAGAATCACTATGTCATTTAAAGAGTAAATAAAGATGGTACATGCATATATGTAAAGATATTAAATTATTTATAACATTATTATTTTATATCAACCTTTTATTTTGTTTAGGAGGGAAGTTCCTGATACATGCTATAAATACAAAGAGAAAAAATAATTATGACAGACATTGCTAATTGAATATCTCTTTTCCTTTATCCTTAACTAACAAAACTCTGAGTTTGATTGTGCTGGCAGTCACTAGCCTCCTTAAAGGTAATGGTATAATATAGTTCTGGTTTATGAGATGGTGGTACAGCTTGTTAAATCAGAATAGGTAAAAAAACAGTCTAAATAAACTATGACAGCAGCACAGAAACAGTTCATCTGCAGTAAAAACAGATTCTATAGGCTTATTCTTTTTAAAAATTAAAAAGCAAAAATCACTTATTTTTGACAAAATGTAGGTATTCATTAACATAGTAATTGCTAACAATAACAGAGTACCAAGTAGTATTTAACACCAAGGAATTCATTTAATCCAACTCTATGACACAAGCATCAGCATAAACTTGCTAAACATAGTACAGCTTGTCAGTAGCAGATCCAAAAAGGAAACTTAAGTTACTTAACTCCAAAGTTGTTGTTTTACTGCTCTACTGCTAACAATCTTCCCAACATGCTCTAACAACAATCTTCCCAACATGCTAATACATCAAGAAGGATAAGCTTGAGACATTTCTAGGTAAATGGAAGCATCTCAAGACCATACTGTTAGGTGAGAAAAAAGGACACATGTCTAAATATCTCTGTGTTTCTCTGGTGTGTGAAACTGAAAGTGTAAATAAGGACCAAAATGTATAATAGATATTGCAAAATAGGAAGACAATGTTCAAATGGGAATTGGAACTAGGGAAGAAGAAGCAGGGAAGGGAGGAAGGGAAAAGGAAAAAAACACAACAAAAAAATGGAAACAAAGCTTTTGTAAATAAGGAGAGAAAGAGGGGTTCGAGAGGAGAGGAATGGGGAAAAAAGATACCATGTAAGGTACAAAGTCTCTACGATAAATGTGATCATTATATGTGTATATCTAAAATGCACTGATAAACTTAATTTAAAAACTGCATAAACATGGCAGCAGTTCACTGTACTAATGCCTGGAAGTTAATGGCCACCACTTTAGGCGCCTCTTATAATTGTAGAGGCCAAATGTAACTTGTATGAATCATACAGTCTCAATAAAGTTACATGAAAATATTTATACAAGTTTTTCTTTTCCTGATCGTCCTGGTTATAGTTGCTTTTCTCTGGTTGCTGAGACAAAATACCCTACACGTAGGGAAAGGTTTACTTAGTTCAGTTTGTGGAAGTTTCAGTCCATAATCAGCTGGATCCAAGGCAGGGTGGCACGGCATAAGGCCAGAAGACAGCAGAAGCAACCACAGCAAAGACGGGGAGAACAAACCTCTTTTCTTCCCTTATATTTCATGCAGGCTACCCAGACTCTTGTGACTGTAGCACTCACACCATCTCCATGCCCTCCTCTTATACAGGCTCAGGATGTTTACAAAGTGAGACTCCTGGCCTCCTGCTAAGTCACTTAATTAACTTCTATACTTCTTAAGTTGACACAGTTCACATCCTAGAGCAGTTAAGGGCAAGTACTCTATACCCAGGATATAGAACTGCTGAGTTAGTTAAGCTTCTACACTTGTCAAGTAGACACAATGTATCAGCCATTACACTGATGTATACATTTTTGGGCAGACTCTGTATACAAAGAAATGAGTATAAAATGTTGAATTTTAACACAAAAAATTCATAACAAGGAAATTGGTAACATATTTAAACTTTAAGCAAATACTGCCTAATGTTTTATTTTATAAATAAACATAAAGGACTCACTAACTTGTATGACTGTTTCTGTATTATTCAAGAATGTATTTTGAGGCCCTGCCACAGTCCTGTTCACAGTAGCAACTCAATATGGATTTGATAAATGAATGAATAAAAACACATTAACTTTAATTTGATGCAGAGAGCTATAGTTTGTAAAAAGTACCTGGAGTCAATAAAAAATGAATATTAATAAAAGGTTATCATAGATTCGCAACTGGAGCTACTGTCAATGTTAAATTCTGCAAGAAATTTAGAAAAATACTGAATTTGTCATAATAAATGTAACCGTTTATTCATTCATGTATGAAGTCTTTATGTAGTGTAACTTTGCTTGTTCTTTAAAGTATTTAGTATTTGAAAGATCTGAATAAGGCTTTCCTTTCAGTCTTAAGATAGAATTAACTGACAAAACTGTTATGTATAGTTAATTACCTTTCTATTTTTAAAAGGATAAACAAAACCTACACTTTTATGAAACTGATCCGTGAGTACTCATTTTACAAAAGGAAATAGGATTGTTTCCTTTTGTAAAAGGAAATAGCATTTTTTAGCAACAAAATTTTATGTAAAATTTCAGGTTATGTACTACAGTTCCAGGAAATTTTTTTTTTCTGAAGAGTTTAAAAATGAATGGATGGAGATCCGGGGAAGATGGCGACCGGGTGAGCAGCAAGGGAGCGAACCTCCTTAATAAACACCACCAGCTCGAGACAGACTTGGTGAGCGTGAATGCCGGAACCTCGGCTGGGAAGTTTAAACTGGGCGTATTTCTCGGAGATGCCGGGGGAGATGTGGTAGGGCGGACTAGGCTGCCGGGGCGAGACGTGGGAAAGTCCCAGACGCTGGGAGCCGGGGACGATCCCCGCGGGGAAGAAGCGGGGATCGGTCCAGGCGCAGTGGGAGCGCGGCCGCCTCGGGCCCTCCCGCCCCCCCCGAGACGGTGCAACCCCCCGGCGACTCCCGACAGAGATCGGCTTGCTAGCGGCGGAGACGCCCGGCGGTCCC
>PVLD010009318.1:0-77711 GCA_004027595.1 Dinomys branickii
GAGGGATCGAGGCGTCCGTGCTCTCAGGGCGCTAGGACCCAGCAAATCCTTCTCTCCGCGTCCGGCGGCGTTTGTGGCCCTCCGCGCGGCTCGCCCGACACGCGCGAAACGTGGGATTGCCGGGCGTCTCCGACGCTAGCAAGCCGATCTCTGTCCGGAGTCGCCGGGGGGCTGCACCGGCTCGGGAGGCGGGAGGACCCGAGGCGGCCGCGCTCCCACTGCGCTTGGACCGAGCCCAGCTTCTTCCCCGCGGGGATCGTCCCTGGCTCCCAGCGTCTGGGGCTTTCCCACATCTCCCCCGGCATCTCAGAGAAATACGCCCAGTTTAAACTTCCCAGCCGAGGTCCCGGCATTCACGCTCGCCAAGTCTGTCTCGAGCTGGTGGTGTTTATTAAGGAGGTTCGCTCCCTTGCTGCTCACCTGGTCGCCATCTTCCCCGGATCAAAAAACACATCCTTTTTTTAAAAAAAATTTTTTTATTTTAAAGACAAAAGAGTGGAGACACATGAACCAGAACAAGTCACATACAATATCGAAAATACAAAACCATACAGAACATAGTAGGGAATTAGCACTGGATGGATGCTGTACTACATAATGTCACCTTCACATTAGTTATCACACAAACATTAAAGGAAATACCAAACTATAGAGAAGACAGTAAGGAATTAGCACTGGATGCTGTATAATATAAAGTTATCTTCACTTCTGTTAATACAAAAACGATTGAGGAAATACAAATTATAGAGAACATAGAAGGGAATTCACTCTGGATGCTGTCCTACATAATGTTACCCTCACATGTTACTCAGTTACACAGATGATGGCCCATTTCATCATTCAGTTTTCTCCTCCCTCATCTCCGTTGCCCTACCACTCAATCAGTCCTCTTCCCTGTGATAATAACTGTATTCCTGGGTTTATCTCTACCCCTGGACTCTTGCCTTGGGAAGAGATAGAGCTACCTCAGACTATACTATAGCATACATGGGTGTATACAAACTGCCATGGTTGGAGGTGGGAAAGCACCCATGCTCACAGTGGACTGCCCCGCTCCGCCCCGTCGCTGTGCTATGGGTGGGGGCGGGTCCAGTATGTGGGGCGCCCTCAGTGGGGCCCACAGTGGAGCAGCCGCAGGGCCCTCAGCAGAGCAGCTGCGGGGCCCGCAGTGGAGCAGCCACGGGGCCCTCAGCAGAGCAGCCGTGGGGCCCACAGCAGAGCAGCCGCGTCAAACACGTCCTTAAGGATTCTGTTACAAGTTTTCTTTGGTCATTTAACTGGCAGTGGGTTTCTGGTTTTATAGTTCTCCTATGTTTCATTTTTGTTAATGATGCATAAAAAAATTAAAACTTAGTTTTAAATCTTATCTTTAAAGGACAATATGGATGATGTATATGTGGGGTGAAATTAAATCAATTACCTGAGTTCTCAAGTTTATTATAACATTTGCACAAATTTTATATGGATTACAGTGTTTTCCATCCAAGTACTAACCAGGCCCGACCCTCGGATTACATTGTTTCCAGCTTGAAAATCTCACTTCTGGATCTTTAGTACAGTTACGACTTTAAAAGTTTGTTTTTCATGATACATGTTTGTAGTACATTCACTGTGAGGAGCAGGTATTTGAATGTAACACATTTTAATTTTTTACATCTCTTTTCTCTTTCCCTGTCCAGACTCCCTTCATTTCTTAGTCCTCCTTCGCTTTGAGAAAGATCTATCTCCCTATTTTCTATTATTTCTCTTATATTTTGAATTTTCATTTATTTATATTTTGGGCTCCTCATAGAAGAGAAACAATGCAACATTTAAGGTTATGTGTCTCATTCATTTCACTTAACATTATGATGTCAAGGTGCATCAGTCGTCCCACAGAATTGCCCTTTATTATGGCAGAGTAGTACTCTATTATGTACTTTCTTTGTTTATTCATCTATTGATGAATGGCCGCTTTCAAGGTTTAGCTGTTAGTAATTGTGATATAATATATCTAACTTTTCCAAGAAGGTATCTAGAAAGGGGATAGCTAGACTGAAGGGATTTTTTTATTAGTTTTTTGAGGAATCTCCATTTTGATTTTACAGTGGTTACTCTAGGTTACATTCTCACCAACAATATATAAGGATTTCCTCTTCCCCAAAGTTCCTCTAGTATTTGTTATTATTTGATTTCTTGAAGATAGCCATTATTTCTGGAATAAGATGGTATCTTAGTGTTGTTTTAATTTGCGTTTCTCTAATGGCTTGGGATATTAAACATTTTTTCATATATTTATTGGCCATTTGAATTTCTTTTTCTGAGAGGGTTTTATTCATTTACAGTGCCTATTTTTTCATTGGGTCTTTTATTCTAGGGGGTAGTCTAAATTTTTTGACTTCTTTATACATTCTAGATATTAGACCCTGTCAAAAGTGTAGCTGGAAAAAATGTTTTCTTATTTTGTAGATCGTTTCCTTACTATTTTCATTTTTTTTTTGTTGTTTGTTCAGTTTAGTGTGGTTTTTTTTCTTTTTCTGCCATACAGAAGGTTTTCATCTTGATATATAATCCTTTTTGTTGATTCTCAATATTGTTTCTTGTGCAAACGGAGTTCTGGTCAAAAAGACTTCCCCTACCTATTCTATCTTCCAGCAGGATAAGTATTTATGGTTTAACTTTTAAATCTTTAATGTATTTTAATTTTAGTTTAGTGAAAGATGTGGGCCTAGCTTCAATCTTCTGCATCAGCATGGCTAGTTTTTCAAGTACCATTTGTTAAAGAAGTTATCTTCCCTTCAATTGGTATTTATGTTTTGCTCTCTCTCTCTCTCAAGTATCATGCTGTTTTGTAGCTGTAGCTTTGGAATGTAATTTGAAATCTGTAATCGTAGTGCCTTCTGCTTTGCTGTTCTAGCCCAGGATTGCTTTTACTACTCAGAGTTTCTGCTGATTCCAAATGTATTTGAGGATTTATTTATTTATCTAGTTCTGTGAGGAATACTGTTAGTATTTTGACTGGGATTACATTACATCTATAGGTTGGTTTTGGAAGTGTGGGCATTTTGACAAGATTCGTTCTGTGTATCCAAGAACAGGGGACGTCTTCCCACTTTTTGATGTCCTCTTCAGCCTCCTTTTAGAAGTACTGTAGTTTTCAATGTACCCATCTTTCACTTCCTTGGCTAGCTGAATTCCTAAGAATTTAATTTTTCTTAACGTTGTAAGTTGCATTGTTTTCCTAATTTTTTCTCAATAGATTTATTGATTATATACACAAATACTACTGATTTTTGTGTATTGATTTTTATATCCTGCTACACTGCTAAATGTGATTATTCTAGTACTGTTTTAATAGACTTTTTGGATCTTCTATGTAGGGGGTCATGTTTTCTGCAAATAATAATTTGACTTCTACACATCCTATTTCTTTCTCTTGCAAGATTGCTCTGGCAGTGTTTCAAGTACTATGTTGAAAAGCCGTGGTGCTAGTGACATCCTTGTCTTGTTTCTTATTGTAGAAGAAAAATTTTCAGTTCTTCTCCATGTAATATGGTGTCAGTAATTTTGTCATAAATGACTTTTATTAGATTGAGATTAAGTTTCTTTCACATCTATTTTCTTCAAGATTTTTACCATAAATGGATGTTGGATTTTTTTCTGAGTCTTTTTCTACATTTATTGAGATGATCATGTGGTTTTTGTCCTTGCTTCTTTTTTTAATTTTAAAAATTAAAAAAGCTGACAAAACAATGAAGACAAAATCAAAATAACACAAAAAACAACAAAAATGATACATGACCTCAAGACAAAATGATAGAAATTTACAAAGTTTGCTACACTACATACTGTTATCTTCAGTGAAGTTGATCATTCCATTAGACATAAGAATATAAGATTGATCAAACTATCAAAGTCAGTAACAGGTGAAAAACAATAAAAATAATTTTAAAAAACATTGGAAATGATGCAGAGCTTCACCACACAAAAAGGTATTTCAATAGTGGTTCTTATACCACATATTGTTTTTAGATCAATTACCAAATTCAAAGCATGTAAAATTGGTCAAGAAAAAAAGAAAATTTTAAGCATTGACTGTTCCTCTCAATAAACTGCAGACATTAGCAATACACCTATTCCAGCTATCCTTATATATCCATATAAATTTTATTTTTCATTAAAAAATTCTAACAAAAACAAATACATAAACAAAACAATATGGAGAGCCATAAAAATGATACAGAATTTCAAAACATGGTGATAGGATATTAACAATGGTTGTTAAAGAAAGATAAACTCAAGGCTTTTACCGGTAAATGGTCACAATTGGAGACCATACTCGTAAGTGAAATAAATCAGCCCTCCATGTGTAAGCAACATGTTGTCTCACTAGTATAAGAACCTGAAAGAGTGAATAAAAATTAAGAGGCATGATAGATGTTGTGAAATGAAAGGAAACTGCTCAAAAGTAAAGAGCAACTGGGGTGAGGGAAAAGAGAAAAAAAAGAAGGGGAAATTATGTATATATGTATGTATAGGACAGGTAACATAGTTCTACTACTGACTTCTATTGCTTTACTGAGAGGATCAGTTAATGATTAATTATTTGATCATTCTTACATGTCTCTGTTTTCCTGAGAAACCACTTTGAAGATTTCAATATGTAATACAACCATTGTTAATTTCCTACCACTTTGTTTGTAATTCAGTATTGCTTGTATTGTTCTAATGTTATTTTGTAAATGGATATTTGTTAATAGGTTTTTCTTCTTTTATTTTTAAAATAAATTTTTAAAAATAATGGTTCTTATACTACACAATGTCATCTTCAAAATGGTTGCACATATAACCAGATATAGCAGGCAAGATTGATCAAGTACACATTAACAGTTCCTGTCGATAAAACAACAGATATTAGTAGTACAATTTTCCTAGCTATCCTGTATATCTATATATACATATTTTTCCCTCTTCTTTCTTTTTCTCTCCCCTCCTTTATCCCAGTTGCTTCTTCCTATTTGAGCAGTTTCTTTTCCCTTTCACAATGTCTACTGTACATTTCACAGTTTATTTACTCTTTCAGGTTCTTATAGTAGGGAGGAAGTACAGTGTTTACACATGTGAAGCTGATTTATTTCACTAATGAGTATGGCCTCTAGTTGCATCCATTTACCTATAAAAGCTCTAGTTTATCTTCTTTATTGCTGAGCAATACTCCATTGTATAAAAATACCACATCTTTTTTATCCACTCCTCAGTGGATGGACATTTGGGTTGTTTTCAAGATTTAGCTATTACAAATTGTGCTGCTATAAACATAGGTGCACATATACCACTGTGGTATGATGTTTGCAGTTCTTCTGGAAAAATACCCAGGAGGAGCACAGCTGGGTTGAATGGGACATCTAATCCTAGTTTACTGAGGAATCTCCATACTGATTTCCACAGTGGTTGCACCAGTCTACACTCCCACCACAGTGAAGAGTTCCTTTTTCCCCACCGCCCCTCCAGCATTTGTTATTTGTTATTGATTTCTTGATGATAGCCATTCTTTCTGGTGTGAGATGGAATCTCAGAGTTGTTTTCATTTGCATTTCTTGAATGACTAATGACGTTGAACATTTTTTCATGTATTTATTTGCCATTTGTATTTCTTCATATGAGAAGTGTGTATTCATCTCAGGTGCCCATTTTTGGATTGGGTCTTTGAATTTTGGCAGCCTGATTTTTAAAACAATTTTTATATGTTCCAGATAGGAGTCCTTTGTCTGAGGGACAGTTGGCTAAAATGTTTTCCCAATTCGTGGGTTTTCTTTGCATGCCATTGTTAATTTCTTTTGTTGTACAAAAACTTTTCAATAAGATGGGATCCCAGTTGTTGATTCTTGAAGTATTTCCCATGCAGTTTGATTTTTGTTCACGAACTATCTGCCTACCCCTATGCCTTCAAGGCTTCCATCTACTTTCTCTTCCATTAGATCTAGTGTTTCTATTTTAATGTTTAGATCTTTAAGCCATTTTGATTTTATTTTGGTGCATGGTGATAGGCTTGTGTCTAGTTTTAGTCTTTGGCATGAGGAAAGCCTGTTTTTCCAGCACATTTATTAAAGAGACTATCTTTCTTCCAGTGAACATGTTTTGCCTCTTTGTCAAAGATAAGGTGGCTGAGTATCCTTGTGGTTGTGTCTGCATCTTCCAGTCTGTTCTCTTAATCTTCAGGCCTGTTTTATTGCTAATACCATGCTGATTTTATCACAGTGGCTTTGTAGTCTAATTTCAAATTAGGGATTGTGATACCTCCTGCCTCGCCTTTGTTGTGCAGGATTGTTTTTGCTATTCTAGATCTCTTCTGGTTCCAGATAAATTTTAGGAATGTTTTCTCTAGGTCTGTGAGATGTACCAGTGATATTTTCATTGGAATTGCGTTCAATCTGTATAACAATTTTGGGAATATAGTCATTTTCACAATGTTGGCTCTTCCTATCCATGAGCAAGGAATATCTTTCTGTTTTTGAAATCCTCTTCAATCTTTTTTTTCAGAGTAGTGTAATTTTCACTGTATAAGTCTTTCATTTCTTTTATTAGATTGATTCCTAAGTTTTTCAGTTTTATGGATGGTATTGTGAAAATATGGTTTCACTTATTCCTCTCTCAGTATGTTTGTTATTTGTGTATAGGAATGCTATTAAGTTTTGAGTGCTGATTTTGTGTCCAGCTATGCTACTGAATTTGCTGATTAATTCTAGGAATCTTTTGGTGGAGTTTTTGGGGTCTTCTATGTAAAGTATCATGTCATCTGCAAATAGAGATAGTTTCACTCCTTCCTTTCCTATCTTTCTTCCTTTCATTTCTTTCTCTTAATTGCTGTGGCTAGTGTCTCCAGAACTATGTTGAATAGGAGTGGTGACAGTGGACAGCCTCATCTTGTTCCTGATTTTAAAGTGAAAGCTTTCAGTTTTTGTCCATTTAGTATGATGTTGGCTCTTTGTTTGTCATAGACGGCTTTTATCAGATTGAGGTAAAATCCACCTACTTTGATAAAAACCAGCTTTTTGTAAGGTTTTTATCATGAATAAGTGTTGGACTTTATCTAAAGCTTTTTCTGCATCTATTGAGAAGATCATGTGATTCTTTAGCTCTGTTGATATGGTGTATTATATTGATTGATTTGCATATATTGAACCACCCCTGCATTCCTGGGATGAATCCTACCTCGTCATGGTGTATTATGTTCTTGATGTTATGCTGCATTCTGTTAGCTAGCATTTTATTGAGAATTTTTGCATCTGTGTTCATTAGGGAGATTGATTGGTAGTTCTCTTTTTTTGGTTAGTTCTTATTCTGGTTTTGGTATCAGAATACTTGCCTCCAGGAAAGAATTTGGGAGAATTGCTTCTGTTTCTTTTTCTTTAGAGTTTGAGAAGAATTGGTGTTAAATCTTCTATAAATTTCTTGCAGAATTCAGCTGTGAATCCAGGACCTACGTTTTTTGGTTGGTAAGTTTTTTATTACATTTTCAATTTCATTGGCTGATATTGGGTTATTCAAGATTTCTATATCTTCTTTATTGAGCTTTAGTAATTCATATGTATCTAGGAATCTGTCCATTTCTTTTTTATTTTCCATCTGATGAAAATAAAGATTTTCAAAGTAGGTATCGATGATCTGAATTTCTACAGGATCTGTAGTGATATCACCCCTTTTATTCCTTATTGCATGGATTTGAGGTTTTTCTTTTCTTTGTTTGATAAGGTTGGCTAGGGGTTTAATCAATTTTATTTATTTTTTCAAAGAACCAACTCTTTGATTAATTGTTTGTATTGTTTTCTTAGTTTCAGTTGTGTAATTTCTGCTCTGAGCTTTATAATTTCCTCCCTTCTTCAGGCTTTGGAATTAACTTTCTCTTCTTTTTCTAGAAGTTTGAGGTGTAACCTAAGGTTGTTTATTTGTGTTCATGCTGTTTTCCTGATGTGGGGATTCAGTGCTATAAATTTCCCTCTGAGGACTGCTTTCACTGGATCCCACAGGTTCTGGTAATTCGTGTCTGCATTTTCGTTTGATTGTACGTAGTGTTTAGTTTATACTTTGATGTCTTCTGTGACCCACTGGCTGTTCAAGAGGGTGTTATTTAATTTCCATGTGTTTATAGAGCTTGTGTGATTTCTTTTATCATTTATCTCCAATTTCATTGCACTACGGTCTGATAATATGCATGGGATAATTTCAATTCCTTTGTGTTTACTTAAACGTGTTCTGTGTGGTAGCATGTGGTCTATTTTAGAGAATGTCCAATGTGCAGCTGAGAAAAATGTGTATTCTAATGTTGGGTGGACTACTCTTTAAAGGTCTACTAAGTCTATTTGTTTACATGTTTGGTTTAGTTCTGTTATTTGCTGTTTTTTTGTCTAGTTGATCTACCTCTTTGTGACAATGGGGTGTTAAAATCTCCTGTTACAATTGTGTTATTACTTGTTTGATTTTTCATGTCTGTTAAAATTTGCCTGATATAATTTGGTGCTCCTACATTTGGTGCACATATATTTATGGTTGTTATCTTTTCCTCTTGCAGTTCTCCCTTAACAAGAATATAATGACCTTCTTTATTTCTTTTGATCATTGTTGATTTGAAGTTCACCTTGTCTGCAAACAGAATAGCTACTCCTGCTTTTCTCTGGGTTCCTATCACATGGGATATTGTTTTCCATCCTTTGACTTTCAGTCTGTGGTTTTCTTTTTGAGTTAAATGCATTTCTTGTATGTAGTATATTGTTGAGGTTTGTTTCTTGATCCTCTCTGCCAGCCTGTTTCTTTTGACTGGTGAATTGAGGACATTTACATTAATGGTTATTAATGATATATATTGACTTATCCTTGTCATGTTATTTTCCCACTGTTGGTACTGTGCTTTCCCCCTCTGTTTAACTGCTTACCTTGCTTGGTAGCTCTTTTCTATTGTTGGTCTTGCGATTGTGGTCATTTTTATCTCTGTAGGATTTTTTTTTTTTTATCTCTTTCAGTACTTTTTGTAGGATTGGCTTGGTGCTCATGAATTTCTTCAGTTGATCTTTGTCATGAAAGAGTCTTATTTTTCCATCAATTTTGAAAGAGAGCTTTGCAGGTATAACAATCTGGGTTGGAAGTTGTTTTCTTTCAGAACCTGAAATACTTCACTCCAAGCTCTTCTTGACTTGATGGTCTATGTTGAGAAGTCTGCTGTGATTCTGATGGCCTTTCCTTCATAGGTGATCTGTTTCTTTTCTCTAACAGCTTTTAATATCATGTTCTTTTGCTCAGTTTCTGGGATCTTGATTATTATGTGTCTAGGGGTAGATTTAGTTTGGTTATGGCTAATTGGGGTTCTATGTACCTCACTTATGTGTATAAAAGGTTCTTGTCACATGCTTGGGAAATTTTCTGCCATTACTGCTGTAAGTAGTCTTTATGTCATTCATGTTGTCTCCTGCTTTTTTGTTGACATCAGCCTTATGTTGTTTTTCTTTGCCTCATCTTGCAGCTGTTGAACAGTTATTTTCTATTCCTTTGTTATTTTTAAGAGATCTTTTCTTTCATGATCACTCACTGCAATGCTATCTTCAAGGTCTGAGAGTCTATCTTTTGTTTCATTCAATCAGTTCTTCCAGGCTTCAATGGAATTTTTAATTCCTGATTGTCTCTTGAATCTGTTTCATGCATTCTAATTCTTTTCTATGCTGTTCATTGTAGGTTTCATCATTTTTCTGTTCTCCTCTATTTTTTAATCTATGTTTTCTTTTGATATGCCCAGAAATTCTTTCATTATGGTTGTCATTTCTTTTTTTGCCTGAGCAACTATTCCTGACCTGAATTCCTCTGTAGCCTGATGTGGTTGGTTCTTTACTTTAGTTGCTATCATTTGAGAAATTTCAGGTGTGTGATTTCCATGTTCTTCCATGTTGGTGTTTCCTGGACTTGTTCTGGGTGGGACGTTTGGCTGAGATTTCATTTTGCTTCTTCTTTTTGTCATTTTCAAATCTCCCCAGGTTTCAGGGAATCAGGTTTGTTCTTGAAAAGGCAGCAGGCAGCAGGGGGTCATGAAGCCAGAGGATCCGGGCACCCAGACACCTCACCGTGGGTTCCCACAAACAAGTCCTCTCAGGAAGGTGGTGGTGGAGTGTGGGGCCAGAGGATTGGGGACCCCAGGGAGCTCACTGAGGGTTCCTGTGTCCAAGTCCCCTCAGGAAGGTCATGGTGGTGGGGGGCAGGTCCCCTTGCTTTTGTTTATGTGTGAATTTCATTTATTGATATGCATATGTTGAATCATGCTTGCATCCCTGGAATTAAGCCTACTGTGTGGATGTATGAGACTTTGGAGGATTTGTTGTATTGTGCTTGTCAGTATCTTGTTCCAGATTTTACCATCAGTGTTCATTAAAGAGATCAGTCTATAATTTTCTCTTTTGGTTAGACCTTTGTCTGGTTTTGGAATCCATCTAATGCCAGCCTCCAGGTCTGACTTTGGGAGTACTTCTTCCCTTTGAATTTCAATAAAAAGTTTGTGGACATTGGTGTTATATCCTCCTTGAAGATCTTGTAGAGGTCAGTGGTGAATGCATCAGGTCCTGCATTTTTCTTGGAATGCTTTATTCTTACTGTCACAGTTTCATTGCCTGTTTTTGGACTGTTCAAAATTTTAATAGATTTTTGATTCAGCTTTGGCAATTCATGTCTTGGAATCTGTCCTTTGTTTCAAGATTCTCTAATTTGTTGGAATACAATTTTTCATAGAAGTTACTAGTGATCTTCTGGGTTTTGGCAGCATCCACTGTGATTTCACAGTTTTTATTTCTAGTTGCATTGATTTGGATCTTTTCTTGTTTTGGTAGGTTTGTCTAGGGTTTATCTTTTTGTTTATTCTTTCAAAGGACCACATCTTCAATTCATTGATAGTTTGTATAGCTTTTTTAGTCTTAGTACTATTAGTTTCCTCCCTGATCTTTATGACTTCCTTCCTTGTACTCAGTTTGGGTTTAAACTTTTCTCGTTTTCCAGTATTTTAAAGTATATGATTAGGTTATTTAACTGCTTTCTCTGTTTTTCTAATATAAGCATTCATATAAAAAACTTCGGATTACTTTAATTATGTCATATAAGTTTTGGTATATTGTACTGTACTGATATTATCATTTGATTATGGGAATTGTTTTGGTTTTTGGTTTCTTTTGTGAGCCACTGAATGTTCAGCAGTGTGCTATTTAATATCCAATTGTTTGCAGGATATCTGGGCTTTTTAAATTGAAACTTCATTTTTATTAGTACATGTTTTTAGTGCATAATGATTACATTCATCATGGGGAATTGGCACATACACATAACGCATTTGAATTCTTTTTTTGTCACTTTCCTCTCCTATGTTTTTCCCCTCCCTCCATCTCCTCTGTGGCTTCTTTTGCAATTGACTTCTAGTTTAGTGCACTATAATCTGATAGTATACACGAGATGATGTCAATTATTTTGTATTTATTTAAATAGGCTTTTGGACTAGTATGTGGTATATTTTGGACAAAATATTTTGTGCTGCTGAGAAGGATGTGTATTCTGTTGTAGTAGGGCAGAACTCTCCTTTAGCTATTAAGTCCATTTGTTTGAAAGTGTGGTTCAGCTCTGATATTTATTTGTTAAGTTTTTGGTTAGTTATCTATTTGTGAAAATGAGTTACTGAGTCTGCCCACTATGATTGTGTTGGTGTGCATCTGATGCTTTATATTCAGTAGAGTTTGTTCTATGAAGTTGGGTCATTGGTATTTGGTGCGTAAATATTTGAATTGTCATCTCTTCCTGTTTAATTGTTTCCTTAATTAATATGTAGTGACCTTCTTTCCCTGAGTAGGGTTAGCTTGAAGTTTACTTTGTCTAAGAATAAAATTGGTATCCCTCTTTCTTTTGAGGTTCTGAGTCATTGAATATTGTTTTCTATCCTTTGATTTGTAGTACACGAATTTCTTTTTGGATTAGATGAGTCTCTTAGATTCAACAGAATGGAGTTTTGTCTTGTTCCTATTGGCCAATCTGTGACTTTTAATGGGACATTGAGGACATTTGCATTGAGAGTTATTACTGAATAGTATTGACTTATTCTTGTTATTCCATTCATTTTTGTTTTGTTATCAACTCCTTTATTTTACCCTTTTTGTTTAGCTACTCACCTTACTTGATGTGTTCATTCCACTCAACTTTTGGCTTTGTTTGCTTAATTGTCTAGGATATTTTTTAATATACTTTTTGGAGTTCTGGCTTGGTTTTCATGAGTTTTTTAGATGTTCTTTGTCCTGGAATATCCTTATTTCTTCATCAATTTTGAAAGATAATTTGGCAGGATGCACTAATACACGTTGGCAGTTATTTCTTTTAGGACTTGAGGCACTTCACTCCAAGCTTCCCTGCCTTTCAAAGTTTGTGTTGAAAAACCTGTTGTAATCTTAATATTTTTAATTTTATAGATGATTTTCTTTTTGTTGTTTTTCTCTCAAAGCTTTTAAGATTCCTTTTGTGGAACTTCTGGGAATTTGACTAAGATGTGTCATGAAGTGCTTCATTTTTCATTGTAATTACTTGGCATTCTGTAAGTCTTGTTTACCTGTATGCTGAGTTCTTTTCCTATTCTTGGAAAATTGTCTCCTCTAATTTCTGTAAGAAGGTTTTTTTTTATTCTCTGTGTTATCCTCTAATTGCTCTATAACTCTAGTTAGCTTAAGGTTAGTCTTTTAGCATCATGCAGCCAATATCTGTTGGATGCATTTTCCTTGCTTTCTTAATTTTTAATACTTTTTACTAGTACATGTTTTCAGTACACAGTGTCTACATTCCTTGTGGGGAGTTGATACACATATATAATATGTCTTAATTCCATTTTAAATCCATTTCCTTTCCCCTCCTGCCCCTTTCCTCTATCTTTTGATCCTCTTCCCATGTGAGAAATATGTTCCTCCCAGCTTCCTACTGCAGTATTTATCCTTTATTTTATTTTTTTATTTATACTTTGAGTTTGTCATGTAGAGGAAATCATGTGGCATTTAAGCTTGTCAGTCTGATTTATTTTACTTAACATTATAGTCTCAAGGTACATTCGTTTTCCTGCAAATGACTCAAGTTTATTCTTTATGGCAAACTAATGCTCAACTATATGTAAATACCACATTTTCTTTATCCAATTATCTGTTGAAGGACATATTGGGTGCTTCCAAGATTTAGCTATTATGAATTACATTGCTATAAACATGGGTATGCACATATCACTGTAATATGATGTCTTTAACCTCTTTTTGGAAAGAAAATTAATAACTAAATTATGTGGTTAAATAGCAATGGCATAAAATCCACTGTGGGTAGAATTGCTGGTACAAGACTGTACAAATTGTCATTACATTTTGCATTGCCACACATTTTCAGGAGAAATAAAATGTTAATTTACTCACATGATCCACACTGGAGGAATACAACTGTTAATATATCTTCATTATTGAACCCACAATATTTTAAAATCCTATGTGACTAAGTGGAAAGTACACATAGAATTCTTCTACTGTATATAAGTAGTATAATAAACACCTTAATGAAAATACGCTTTTTGAGTGGAGTTCTAGCTGAGCAAAATGTGTTTTTCTGGAACACCATTTTCAGATGAAAAGTGAAAAAACCCAGCTGTTGATATTGAAATAATATATTAATATTTGTCTGATATTAAAAATGGACCTAGATTACTTCTGTTACTTTAAGGACAGCAGCAGACAGTATTTGTTGTAATGATGTTTGAATTTTCAAATGAAAATGTGAATTTTGGAAATTTTGTGTTCATGGAAAAAATGAAGATTTTATTAAAATATGTCTTCCAAAGAAACTTTAGATCCACGTGGTTTTATGAATGAGTTCTTTCAATTTTTTTATTTCAAAAAGAGAAAAAACAATAAAAATGATACAGAATTTCAAAACCAATTAACAATGGTTATTATATTGCATATCATTATCTTCAAAGTAGTTACAGATTAGCATCTGAGATGAATATACACTTCATAGATGAAGAAATACAAACAGCAAATAAATATATGAAAAAATATTCAACATCACTGGTCATTCAAGAGATACAAATTAAAACAACACTGAGATTCCATCTCACCCCAGAAAGAATGACTATCATCAAGAAATCAGTAACAAATGCTGACAGGGCTTGGGGGAAAAAAGGAACCCTTCTTCACTGTTGAGAATGTAGACTGGTGCAACCACTGTGGAAATCAATGTGGAGATTCCTCAAAAAAGTAGGATTAGAAGTCCTACTTAAACCAGCTATTCCTCTTCTAGGTATTTTTCCAGAAGAACTGAAAAGATCATACCACAGTGATATATGTGCACCCATATTTATAGCAGCATAATTTGTCACAAATCTTGGAAACAACCCAAATGCCAATCAACCAAGGAATGGATAAAAAAGATGTGGTATTTTTATACAATGGAATCTTGGAAATTTGTATCTACTACTGTGACCTTAATAGTATTCTGATAGATTAGGATTCTCTGATGAGATTGATGGGAATGTTAATTAATGTTCCTTTTTTCATATTTTATAATGAAATACACCAATTTCTGGAAAATTTTCATGACTCAGAAAAATCAGTATTCTTTAAATGACACACAAATGTGCATTGATAAAAGATGCATTTAAAGAGCAAAAGAGACTTGTGGATTCTAATGTCACAGAGAATGAAGTTCACTGATACAAGTTTTAATTTCACATTGCAGCTAGCCTTTTAGAAAGAGATACCTATTGAGTTTTGTTGTATCATCAAAGGCATTCAAAATTGCGTGTAAAGAACATTAAAATACTCTTCTTTTTCCAGATCAGAGATTTTGAGGTGCAAGATTTTTGCATGTTTTAACTAATATAATATGTGCTTTTATATGCTTTAACTAAGATTAAATACTGAAGCAGAATTTACAGAAGTTAGCTGTCCCCCATTTAGACAGATTCAAAAAAGATTTTTTAAAAACACTTAAAATCGTACTGTCTTTTTTTTTAATTTTGTAAGATATAGTTACTATTCCTAAAATATTTATGATAGTGTGTAATTGTTTTATTATTGTTATCTTGAATAATTTAACATTTTAAAATTTTCTGTTTTAATTTTTCAAAGAGTAAATATCAGTAGAAGTAATTCATATAAACAAAAGTGAATTGGCTCCTTGAGATTTTTAAAGATGGAAATTGGCCTGATAAAAAATGTTTAGGAGCCATATTACTAGAAGAAATTTTCCAAGTCACATTCAAATCCTTTCATTTATGAATCTTTAACTGGAAATTAAAATTAGTAGCTAAACTATTTCTATTTGAATTAGGTTGTCCCACAGACATGAAAATTTTAGTAAAGCTGTAAACTGTCAAGAGCATATAACTGCTGATTATTCCTGGCTATAAACAGGCAGAAAGAACAGAAATTCTGAAATGTTTCATTTTACCAAAAATAGCTTGTGCTTACATATCAAATAAGAATTCCCAGAAATCCTTAATGATATTAATATGATGATAATGTTGAGAAATATCAGGAGAAATAGTAATTTAGTAGTGAGCAATGCATTCATTTGGGGACTTACTTCCCTCCACACTGTGTATTTATAAAGGGATGCCCCTCTCCTCACCCCTGCAATGGTTGGCTTAGATCACAACAACTGCTCAATGAAGTGGTGGTTGCTTGATAAATTTATGGAAACAAAGCCATGAAGATGAACCCTCATTCACAGATTCCTCTCAAGGAAACCCTTCATCAGGCAAAGCTAGAGGTTATTTATGTATTCTACAGCAGCCTGTTTTCTTGTATGCAAATCACTCCTTTGGCTCTTCTGATGAAATCAGTGCCCCCTCCATACTGCTGCCCATGAGAACCCTGCTGCCCCTAGCGTAGTTCTCAGGCTAGAAGCCCTGGCATCATCTTGCCTTCTTAGAAATGGAGACTTTGGGCCCCATTTTAGATCTTTGAATCAGAGTCCACATTTTATCGAGATCCCTACATGATCAATATGCTTATACATGTTGGAAAAGTGTTGCTGTGGATTGAATGATTGCAACCATAGCTTCATTACGAAGCCACCTGGGTTGACTTTACAAGTCCTGATGTTTGGATTACACTGAATAGCAATTAAATCAGAATCTCTGAGTGTGAGACCCTCTAGAGAAAAAAAAAAAAAATCCTCAAAGTCTGTCAGTGTTGTTCTTTTTTATTGCTTCCATTTTTCACACATGCACCTGTGGATTTACCAGGAAGTCAGTTGGAAAATGTTTGCCATGCTTCATTGGTGCCAGGTGCACTGGATTCTGGTATAAGTGATTCACCATTTTAACTCTCCCTTGTACAGGCTTCTGTGGAGTCTTCAATTTTCCTCTAACCCTGAACGCTCCTGGCACCACTGCATTAAAAGGAGCTGTGTTGGAGAAACTGGCTTGCCATTCACTACTGCATTGGGCAGGAAGGTTCATGACATTGTTTAATGAATCAGAACTCACCCCACAAGCTATACCTTACCTCCTCCATGCTGTGTCAACTTTTGCATGGCCAGGAACTGAATTATCTTATTTGGCATCGTATTAATTTGTATTAGTTTTCTGGGGCTGCCATTACGGATTAGATGATTTCAACAGCAGACATTTATTTTCTCACAGTTCTTAAAATGACACCAGTCTTATTGGAGGAGAGCCTATCCCAGTGATCTCATCAACCTTGATTACCTCTTTAAATGTCCAGTCATCAAATACAGTCACAACTTGGGGTACTTGGATTAAGATTTCAACATGAGTTTTGAGGTGAGGGTTGGACACAATGCATCTTATAGCACTAATGAAAGGAGAGAAAATTTGAGTGGAAAGAGAACTATTCTTACTTTCCATAGTAGTAATAAATGAGTCAATACGAATTTATTAAAGGTTATTCTAACCTGTACTTAGTGTTTTGGTTTTTAAAATTTTTCATTCTAAAGTACAGGACTATAGGCAAAGTGTCTTACAAAGTTTGCTTCTTAGTTCATCACCTTCCATATTTTACCTAAAATCAAGAAGATTAACTTATAAACATATATGAAGCATCAGCGCTGGCTGTATTTCATGTCTAAATGAATATTAATTCACTTAAAAGGTGTAAGCTTTGATTTTGAAATTATTTAAGACTCAATAAAAGGTATGAAAATAGTATAGTTTCTATGGGGTACATGCATTTGTTTAAGCTTGATTGGATTCGGGATAAATCTTATTCTGACTAACAACAAGACTAAGGTACTCCTAATTTATTGCATTGACTTTTAATCTATTTCCTCTGATTATCAGCATTATTATGTTTCTTATGTCATTAAAAATACATGGAAATGAAAGTGAAGATTTTGCTGACCTTTTTTTGTGTAAATAAGAACAAAGCCATAAAATTACATTTTGAATACAAAAATCTAGAGAAGGAAAATGAAAAACATCAGGTAGTTCACAGGTTGGGCTTTGGAGTATGTAAGATTTAGTTGTGTTTGTTAGAAGTCCTTCATTACAGATAACAGGATGCCACCCGAAGCTTCCGGATGGAGAGACCTGGTGTTACTAGCCATCTCGTCCTCTCAGTTTTTCTGTACTCTATTTTGGCTTCATTTGCAGTTGTCACACTCTCCATCTCACACCATATGTGGTTCACAGAGCGAGTGATCCCAGGGAAGACAGAATTCTTTGTATGGAAGATTCTTACAAGTCTATCTTGGCTTCAGTACTCATGGTGTGCAGTTCTGAATGCTAGGACAGTTTTGAAAATTCCCAGCCCTTCCTGTTGTACTTAACATTTTCCCCAGTTATTTGATGAGGCACTGATCTAGGAATTGTCACAAAGAGACTTTGGAGATATAATGAACGTTCCAAGTCAGTTGATCTTAAGACAGGTTATGTGGGTGGGCCTGTCCTAGACTTGTTTAAATCTGGGTCTAAGGGTCACAGGTGGAGATATAAGAGACCTGCAGTATGAGAAGGATTTGACAAACCATTGCTAGCTCGCAGATGAAGGGGACCTTGTGGCAGGGAATACAGGCAGCCTCTGTATCCGAGAGCAGCCCTGGGAGGACACTAGTAACAGTATGACACGTCTATGAGCCATTTTTGTTTCTGTGACCCAAACTGGAGGTCTTCCTCCTTAGAGGAGGAAATACTTACTTTGGTTCGTGGTTTCAGAGGTTGTTGTCTATGGTAGACTGACTTCCAGGCAGAAGCATCATGGCACAGGGGTGTGGCAGAAGACAACTGCTCCCCTCATGACAACTAAGGAGCAGAGTGAAAGGAAAGAGCCAGGGAGAAAGTGGCCAGAGACCAGGTACCCTCCACACAGCCTCCCCACCACAACCACTGAGAATACCCAGAAATATGTTTTACTAACTTCCTGGCCATTACTCAAGCCAGTTGTGTTGCCAGTCAGGATTAACTGTCCCAGTGACTCATTCCTACAACAGCAAGGAATTGAATTCTGTCCAAAATGAACCTGGAGGTGCGTTGGTCAATCCCAAGAGCCTGCTGCTAAGAATTTTGCCTGGTTTTCTGCCTCTGCTGTAACCTTGTGGTGCTCTGAGCAGAGAACATAGTGGTACCATACCTACTCTGCTGCCCCACAGAACTGTGAGCAAATAAGCTGGTATTTTCTTTTAAGCGTCTTAAATTTTGATAGTTGGTTACACAATGACAGAAACCTATTATAATGTGGATCATCATGGCAGGAAGATGGGATTCTCTAACTGGCCAGCCTATGCCACCCACTTAACCTTGTGCTGGGAAAGACTGGGACTGAGCATACCTAGGTGAGATAGAAGATGATTTTTAAGAAAAACATGATTCTGGAAAAATTGCTTAACCCTGGTGTCTTTCCATTTCTTTATCTGTATCATAAGACATTAAATGTTGTCTCCCTTCTGTGGCTGTTGGTTGATTAAATGAGATAATGCATAGCAAATACTTAGTCTGGTATACAGCCTCAGCTCAGTCAGTGCTAACTATTATTGCTAATGAAATCAATGCAGGCAGACTTGGTAGCATTACTTAAGAGCTGCAGAGCAGAGTGACTCACCCTCTCCTTTCCAGGCTAGCCCTTAGTTTTAAAGGATGGTATCACCGGAGTGTGCTGCTGATACGTTGGGCTGAATTCTTTTTGTCTAATATGCTGGCTGGCATCTGAGTGTAGGGAATAAAGATTGAGCTATGGAGTCTGGCACAACAAGCAAATAAAAGAAACACAAAAGCAGCTACATGGTTGGAAGTGCAACAAAATAATGGGATCCAGGAAGTTACGGTCTCTTATAAAGAAATATTTCTTCTTGAGATTCAGCGTTTCTGTGAGTCCCATAAACATTCTTCCTCAGAGTACAAAAAGTAATCGGAATACACTGGCCAGAGAGAGCGAATGCTGGGTGGATGTTGTCTACAGGAGAGTACATTTTTAATTTAAAGCGTCAGAACATCCTTGTTCTCTAGGAAAGCCCATTGAAAGGGTCCTTGTTAGTACTAATTGGTTTAAACCTCAGATCTCAGTCAGACTCCACAGATGGTAACTGCTCATTGATGCACTAAAGCTTCTTAAGTTTCTCACAAAGATTTAGACTAATTGTAAAATATCTTCTGGAAGTCCATGGATTAGCAAATTGTTAGCCGGGGAGGTGCTACGAGGCCTGAACACATGTTGGACTACAGGGGTCTCCCGGAGGAGACATTTTGGTGGATTTGCTATGGCGCTAAGAATTCAGCTGGGAAGTAGAGCGATGCTGGATTGTAGACCCAGCAGAAAAATGGACTCTTGTTACACAGGATCTGAAGCTTATAAAATTTTGGAATTCATCTTTAAAGTGAGAGTGAAGATAAGTGTCAACAATGAATTACAGTGAAAATAATTATATTTTGCAAATTTTACAAAACCATAACACTATGTAAATTCATATGAGGGCACTACCTAAGTATCTGGAAGCAGTACATGCATTTGTTTAGACTTGATTGGATTGAGGGTTAAATTTTATTCTGCCCAATAATATGGTTAAATACTCACATTTTCCTCTGGACAACAGGACCTATAATCGGGGTCATATAGCCTTTTTTCATTCCTACTTTTGTCCCCCTGAGCGATCTCAGCTTAACCACTTGCTCCCTTGGAATCTTAGCATCTTGGTTTAATCTGGAAAAAACAAATACTTTTTTTGGTCAGCACTGGTACAGCAAGCAAAGACTATTTTTAAGATGCTTAATATCTTTCCTTGGGAAAAATGTACCAATACACCATGTTACTATATTTTTCATCCTAAATTAAATTTTGAGTGACCTCAGATTCAGTGGAGCAGAAGCTCAAATTTACAGTCCTCTTTTTATGTCTTTATATATCTGTCAGTATAACAGGAGAGAGAAAAGCTTTTGTTTAGAAAACCTATGACTTACAGACAAAATTTATTTCATAAAAATTGTATGTTATTAGAGAGTAAAGGATTTTCAAATACCAGCTTAGGAAAAAGAAAAGATAAACTCTTTAAAGCAGGTATTTCTAGGGTTAACCCAATGAAATTTAATGAAATGTAGGTGGAACAGTGTCTTAGTTAAAAATGGAAGCATAATGAACCAAAACAGAGAGACCTAGCTTATTCAGGCCAAATATTTACTCTGAAGATAGCTGCAGAATTGTTTTGTTTCGTTCTCCTTCAGGCAAGTATGCTAAATGCTACTTTTGTCTTCTGAACAACTGCAGTTGCTTTCTGTAGTTTTACCTAAAAATTGCTTGTTAAATCAGGTTTGAGCCTGTTTGATGTTCAGCGTTGAATAACTCCCTGGTGTGAATTGAGAAAAAATTCTGGAAACTTGGCAGTTGCTAAGAACATGTCTCATACTGTTTGATATGGTACTGTTTACTTCTTCTAAGTTCCCACACATGACCGAATACATTTGTCTCTAAAAAATAGAAGATCAGACCAGCTTGGTCTTCCCTTACTTCCCCAGGTGTAGGACCTTGTGTGCTAGTGAGGGCTTCCGTAGGGTGCTAACAGGGGGATTTGAGTGTCAGAGGGGTAAGTATGCAGGGGGCACTGGAAGGGAGGCAACGGAGTGGAGTAGGGAGGCCACCTAATGGTGTGTAAGCAAGGAGGTTGCCTCCCTCTGGGAGAAGGGGTGAAGTACAGCTCTGTGGCGTTGCCTGAAAGGCAGGAGCTGGCTAGTAATATCACTGATGAGAACTGTTCTGCAGGCCTGGGCTCTGACTTACCTCCGGCCACCCATGCACAGTGTTTTCCTGTGTGCAGAGAAAGCCCTTAGACAGGTAAAGAGATGCAGGTGCTCCTGAAAGAAGATACAGGCGTACGTGTAAACCCTGACTGGGAAAGGCGCAAAGTAGCACCACCCAATGGCCTTTGGCATATCGGGCAAATCATAATTACAGGATTGAAAGGAAGCTTTGAATTCACCCTACAAAATCTACTTTTTATAAGCAAATTAGGATTTTAAATAGTTGAATTCTAGTCATTTTCACCCCTAATGCTTTCATTCCTTCATTGCTGTATATCTTCCATGCATACATATTTCTGTACATGGTAAGGTCTTTGTACAAAGCTATGTTGTCTGTGTGTTTAGTAGAAGTATTCTACCAGAAGCATAATACAGGTATCAGGAGGCTGACAGACATTTTGAAAGTTCACAGTCACAACTAGCATGGTGGTTTTGTGGGGTGTGTGTATGTGTGTGTGTGTGTGTGTGTATGTTAAAATGTATGATATGAAATCTGTATGACTGAACCACACAGATCTGGAGGCATTGGAAAATGAAATCTATACAGAAGCAAATCAAGCGAGGAATTTAGTGTTCATCTTGGGTTTTGTTCTCATTGTAGTCTCAACTCAGGGAATTCCTTAAGTTAAGCAAAGATAAAGGTTAGATATTTGAAAATAGAAAAAGGATGATTTTCCATATATACCTTGGAGCTCTTCTTACCTAAAAAGGATCCAGGGAATCAGCATATGAACTTGCTGTGCCTCAGCAGCCACTTTTGGACTTTAAAATTGCCTGGCTAGGTTTTTTTTTTTTCCTTTTTACATCAGTGGGTACTAGGGGAATTATGGACACTCAGTTTTGAGCAGTACTAGCCAGAGATCCTGCAAAAATTCCTCTATGACTTACTTTGGAGCTGCCCTTCTGGATCCAGCAATACTAGTCAACAAATAGCAAGACAGGTGACCAGAGGCACTGAGATGCAGCTACATGCATCCTGAGAAAGGTAACATTTGTCTGTGGAGGCATTTAAAAGATTTGCAGACAGAGCCACACACATTCTGTGTGTAAATAATTCAAGAATCATGACATGAATGACATGTGACTTATGTAAGATTTCAGCCTTCAGGAAATAGGACTACTATGGGTCTACAGGACTGGACTGAGGCTTAGAGCCTCATATTAACCTTCAAAACATGTCCAGTGATCTGCACCTGGAATCATCAAAGCTATTGCACAAATATGATTTGGTGGGGTGATGTACTGCCAGTGCCGACAGGGACCGGGTAGGAAAAGCCCTTCCTTGTGGGGTAATTACCCTAGAACGGTGGAGCTCTGCACACTTCCACCCTTTTAGACTCATCTGGGAAGTTCATTGAAATGCACAATCAGGAACTAGTAGTCCTGGGGTGGAACATGGGAATTTACATTTTAATGTTTCTCAAGTAGATTCTGAGGTGGCCAGTCTGTGGACCACACCTGGAGAAATACTTTTCCAATGAGTGTTTCTTTGTCATGTGGACCTGCCTCACTTTAGTGATGGAGGGATGCGCCCACCTTGCCATCGACCAATTCTTGGGGTATTTTTGGATAGTTCAGAGAGAGATTCACCATTTCTCAACTTTATATCTGGAGGTATTGAATTAAAAAATATATAATTGATATATAGCATATATCTACTTAAAAATTTTAAAAAGTGAGAGACTTTCCTGAAGTCCATATGCAAGTATAACCCAATCAAGGAAACAAACAAAACTGAAAATTTGCTAATATGATATGTGTCAGAGCCAAGCAAGGTTTTGGGATTACAAAAACGCAGGGTGAGTTCTGGATTTGATTGGTAAAGGAGAGGAAGGCATCTGATGGCAGATAGTGACCCAGCTCATGGCTAAATGGTACATGCCCCATTCTGATCTGTCATCTTTGCCCTGCTGCTGGCCTGTTCAGCCGCCTCCTTTTTCAGGGAAACAGCTCTTTTTTAGCACAGACAGCAAGTTGTTACTCCTTTCATGTAAGTGTCAGTGTCACAGCTTCTGTTGTCACACATCACCCTGAAATAACCTTTCTGGAAAGTTAGTGCTTGCATGGCATATTCTGACACCCACGCAGAATTATATCGCTTTAGTCACGTGATTTAAGCTATCGTCACTAATCTCATACACTACACACAGAAAATCCACTGATCCCCCAACTCCTTGGTGTAGCAATGCTTCCAATTAATTATTTGAATTTAGATATTGGACACTAACATCCTTTCAAATGTAATAAGAAACTTTTGGGAATCCCCCAGAAACATCTGTGATGAGTATAGTCTTTTGGAAACCTAAGATTTTCTGATATAATTAGGAAAATGGTTCTGTTTGGTATGCAATCTTCTTCTTTTTTTAATTGCAGGAAGACTGACATATTTTTACTAGTTGGCTTTACTGAAGCACAAATGAAATGTCATGTTAGAAGCTAGTCTTTGTTGCTTGAGCTCAATGACCATATTTAACTATTTTTACATGTCCAGTGCCTTGCATAATACTAGACACACAATTAATTAACTCATACTTGAGTTCAATTGATTATTGGATGAACTAAATAAACTTTGCAACCACTGGTGAGCACATTGAAGACACTAGAATAGTCACTTACTAGATGACGGAGTAAAGCAAGGTGGGCAAATACATAGCCTCTATGTTGCCTCTCTCTCGTTGATTGCTAGTAAGACCTTGCCAATGCCTCATTGCACTCTTTCTTTGAGGCGAGGATGCTGCCTCTTAATCATTTTCAACAGTGCTGTAGAAGGCCCTAAAATGCGAGAGGGAGTGTGCAAAATAGGAAAACTTAGTAAGTTCAATACTAATATAAAATAAATGCTTTCTACGTCCCAGAAGATAAGAAAATTTCCTAGAGATCACAAACGAGCCTATCTTCTCTGTCCATTCCTAGCTGGTAGCACCTATCTCGGGCTCTGTGGTCGGATTTTGAGGTTACAGTAAGAGTTTTAAAAAACAACGAGCGATTCCGTCCTGGGTGTGCCGGAGGAGAACGATGGCACCCCGCCGAGCGTTTCCTGGCCCCGCTGGGGAATGTTTTTGGCTCACGCACTGTCCTGAACCAAAGCATGAAAGTGGAGGAAGTAGAGTGAAGGATAGAAAGAGAGTTTCAAAGTCAAAGCAGAGGAGGGGAGAGAAGAGAGGCTGTGTGACGACAAGAGAGTGTGCAGCAGACAGTGTGAGAACGTGTTGCCACCGGGGACCCAGACGTCACTTGGCACTCACGGATTTCAACTGCTATCCTGTGCAGCAACTGCCACGTCCAGAAGACAGTTACTTGTAAATCTAGGAGTCAAAATACCAACAGAGTGGAAGAGAAAAAGAGAACTACGCACCATGAGACTGAGCAAGGCTCAGCAGAAATAGTTTCAAATTCCTCCCCATTCTTACCGCCTCTGCCCCGGAACCCCCATCCCGCGCTACCACAGGGATTAAGTGGAAGGGAGGGAGGGTGTACAACCTTCTGGCTGTTGCTTATTCATCTGTCATGGGAGAGGCACTGTGAAAGTCACTGGGGCTTATTTAGAAGTGAGCGAGACCTGTTTCTGTCCTGGGGAGGGGTCCCGATCTGGAGGGAGTGAAACAGCCATCAATCATAGCATCTACCAGAAATGTGAGGAGTCCTACGATATATGTGTGAATAAGAGGTTATTAATTCTGCCTAAGGGAGCTGGGGAGTTTCAGTTGTGAAAAATATTTAATAATACTGTATCATGGGGGATATTTATTTTGATAAATTGTTAGCAAGATAAATAACTTCTGTAGAAAAAGGAATTCTAACCTAGTACAGAATTTCAAAGTAGATACAGTATCCTTTGCTACAGTGATGGATTTATTAGGAAAAGCCCGTAAAATCTCAGCATGGTTTTCCTCTTAAAAATATGATACATGAGCATTAAATTTAATGAAGCAAATCAAAAGACTTGGATAAATGTGCTGGTCAGTAAAAGACAAAAAGCTTTTCCCACAAAGCCAATCTAAACCTTTGCTGATTTGAGTTGACTTGCTTATAGAAAAGGCTTATTAGTTAATATAACTCTAAAACGCTTTCATATAACATTGGGAGTCTAGTAATTCCAAAATGTGAGAACTCAGTAATAAGCTAATCTTATTTATGTGAAGAAGTCTAATCAGTGTGAGAGTGTTAGTTTTTGCAGATCTAATTGCTCACTGGACCGTCTATTGGAGTTAGAGGTACAGATAAAGGGAATCCATTCTTCTGTAAGAACATGCTTATCATGCAGGCTTATTGCCCATTGTGGAGTTTCATTAACGGGACTTTCCAGGGGATGCCTCTGTGTTATATGCCCAGTAGTCGCTCTATTGATCTTCTCAGGGGGTTGGCAGGCATTTCAAGGCATTGAGTTGCCAGAAACATTTGGAAGGAATGTTTAATTTTAGCACTGCTTCCTAGGTCCTTTCTGTTATCTGCTGTGAAGTCACACCATCAGACTTTAAGGAGCTTAAACTAATTAAAGGGCAAGGTTTAAAAAACCACACTCTTGTTTTACCAGAGCCCTTTTATATGAAGTAATGATCCAGAGTAGATAGGTAAATAGTTCAATAAAGACATTGGATGCCAGTTTATATGGTGAGAAGTTGAAGTATCTTTTTGGGAAGAAAAACTTAAAAATGAGATAATTGTGTAGATGCCACTTGGCACTAAACACTCCTTCAAATAGGAATTATCAGATTGGTCAAAATTCATTATAAATTTAATTGGGAGAGAGAGGTATACAATAAATTGTGTGCCCAGGAAATATAAACACTACACAAAGGTCAAAAAGGCTTCCAATCTGAGAAATTTGAACCATCCAGAGACTGACAGAAGAGATTTGAATCTATAGAGCAATTTGGGAATCAACACAGGGTGATTTTTTCCTAACTCTTCTGGTAAAATGGAAAAATTTTTCTGCTGGGATTACGCTGTCAGATATGATTAGTTCCTTTCTTCCTCTTTTATTTGATTATGAAGTATTTATCAATTTTTATGCTTTTAAACTTTCTCAAACATGAGCAAATGTAACTTGTTTCTCTTGAGAAATGAATAAAGCAATATAAACTTTTCCCTTTGCCTATTCCCTGAATCTCTAACAGGGTAGTTTAACAATTTTCAGCCTGAATGAATTAATATATACCATCTGATTATCATATCCGAGGCAGACAGGGTGTTAAAGCAAAACCCCATATAATTTAGTTTGCAACATAGTAATCCTATTCACATAGCGGAATTCTTTATTTTTATAATAGACTCAGAATTGAGAGCACTAGGAGATGTGGTGCTTGCAACATAATAATTGCTATTTTGGGGAGATTGGACTGCATAATGCAAATATGGGTTCTAGATAAATTTAGATGCAAATTTAGTAATTTTATGACAAAAATAATTACTTTTGGCTGAATGATCATTTAAGATACATCAAATTAGCAAAGCACAGGCCAAATCCAACTTCAAGCTAAAAAACAGATTTTCTAAAAAAATTCAGCAGACACTTTGGTTATAATTTCTTTCCAGAGATAGTTTGTGGATATGTGTACCTAAACAAATATGTGTGTTCATTCCCTTAACCCTTTCTTTAAAACTTGGGCCAGGGATATAGCTCAGTGGCGCAGTGCCTGCCTGGCATGCACAAGGGTCTGAGTTTGATTCCTGGTACAAAAAAAACAAAAAAACAAAAAAACACAACTTTTGTACATGACCCCTTCCTTCCTCCTCCCATCCTTTCCTGTCCCCCTTCTTCCTTTCCCTCTCCCTCGCTTCTTTCCTTCCATTCAGCTGCTGCCAGCCTTTCTTATCATTACATGTTAGGGTTCATTCCATTTCAGTACATTCACTTCACAGTGTTCTTATTGTTTCTGATTCCATTATACGGATGTGCCGGTTTTTATTTAGCCATAAATTTAACCCTATTTAAGCCATCGTTTTATTAATGGCTACTTTTTGTGTGTTTTTTGTTGCAAATATTGCTGTTTTTATGGTAGCATGAGTACGTTTGTACAAGCATCACACCATACACATATTGGCATAATACACTTCTGAAAGTGGAACTGAGGGGTCAGAATGTGAGGAATTGGTAATTGTTATAGTTACTGCTAAGGAGCTCTTCAGAGTGGTTTGTGAACTTAGCCTCCCAGCAGCAATGAGTAAGAACGCCAGCCTCTCACTCTTGGCAGCTGTGTGTTACCTAAGTTCTTAGATCTTTGCTTATGTACATGAAAACTGTTATCTTCCTGAAAGAGTTAAGACATCATATTACAGTGACACATGCTTACTCGTGTTTCTAGCAGCACAATTCATAATAGCTGAATCCTGGAAGCAGCATGTATGCCCATCAACAGATGAACGGACGCAGAAAATGTGGTATTTACACACAGTGAGGCACTACCCTGGCAGGGAGAAAGACAAACTTGAGCCATTGGTAGGAAAATGGACCCACCTAGAGACCATAATATTAAGTGAAATAAATCAGACACACAAACTTAAATATGACATGATTTCTCTTATATGGGAAACCAAAAGTATAAATAATGAGCCCAAAACAGAAAAAGCTGGATAATAGGAAGTAGCAACAGCGCTTTCTCAAAGGGGAGAAGGGTCAAGAGATGCAGTGAAGGGGTTAGGAGGAGAGGGAAAGGAGATTAAAAAAAAAAAAATGAAGGTGGGCTGGGGATATAGCTCAGTGGAATAAGCGCCTGCCTAGCAAGCGCAGGGTCCTGAGTTCGATCTCCAGTAGCGCAAAAAAAAAAAAAAAAAAAAAAAAGAGCAAAGGTGGGCTATGTTTGTGTTCATGTGCCAACTCCATACAAGGAATGTAAACATTACATGTGGCAAATGTGCCACAATCCACAAGAGGATCAAGTGATGAAGAGAAGGTGGAGGGAAAGAAAGGAAAGGGGCTTTTAGAAAAGGCATTAAGATGCATTGTGTACATTTACCAGTTCCCCGAAGGGATGTAATTATTATGCCCTGCAAACATGTATTAATAAGGTAATTTTAAAAATGCAATTTCAATCTTATTTTACTTTGTATTTTCATTAAGACTAAAATTTATCATTTTTTACAAACTGTTCTTACCCTTTTATAATTGAGTTATTGCTTTTTTACATATTGGGTTATAGAGTCTTCTCTTAATTTAGGATTTTCACTCATTTGGAATATGTTACATTTTTAAATCTGTTATACCAATTATTTCTCATGAGATTAAACATCAGAAAATGTTAATAATTCACTCCAAATCTTACAAATTAGAACACCAAGAGGACATGCTTTGGGTCCTTCAACAAGGTTTGGGGTCTTTTATATGTTCTCATAACACCAGAGACATTTCCATCACAGGCTCAATCTGCCTGTGATGCTAGGCAAAATACCGTCTTCTCTGGTAGACTGTACACTTCAGGAGATCACACTGGTTTTTTTTTTTTTTAATTTTGTTTTCTTTATATTTTGCTATGTAGTAGTTTGAGCCATGTGGAAACTTTGTGTTTTATGTGCTTCAAATCATCAGTATTTTTTAATGATGAATATGATAAGAAACCATGATCTACATCGGCTCTTCCAACATGGTATTTTAACAGGTACTTAATGTTTATCTTTCTGGCTTCAATATTTTCCTCAGTCTAGAAATGATTTTGTTTCAAGGTGTGGCTTTCATTACAGCTTCAATTTCTTCTCTCTACACTGACCAGTATGCCTCTTCTGTAACATCCAAAGTCATCTGATGAATTTGGGTTTATTTTTGACTCATTTCACAGAGACCTGAGTGGAATTTTAAGTAAGATTTTATAATCTTTTAAAAACATTTCATGATCCTAGTTCTCCTAAATTTCTCTTCATTTCCAGTTTATATCCATCTACACATACATATCATTTTAAAGAGGAAAAAAGCAATAACAAAATAACAACAAGACAAAAACAAAACAAGACAAAAACCATGAAAATGATGCAGAATTTCAAAATAAGATGATATGAATTAACAATGGTTGTTATATCACATAGTGTTATCTTCAATGAAGTTGCTCAGATTACCAGATGGAAGAATGCAAGATGGATCAAACAATTAGTGAGAATAAAAAATAACAAAAAACATTAGAAATGATACAGAACTTCACTAACAAGATAGTAGGAATTCAACAATGGTTATTATATTACATATTGTCTTCAAATTAGTTGTTCAGATGACCAGATATAAGCATGCAAAATTGGTAAAAATATTTAAGCATTAACTGTTCCTTTCAATAAACCAATGGACATCAGCATTACAATTATCCCAGCTATCATTGTATATACACATGGCATATTTTTTCCCTTTCTTCTTTCTTTCTTTTCTCCTTTTCCTCATCCAAGTTGTTCCTTCCCTTTGAGCAATTTCTTTCCCTTTCACAATATCTATTATACCTTTGGGTTTTATTTATTCTTTCAGGTTTTTCCACTAGTGAGACAGACAATGTTTACACACATGGATCTGATTTATTTCACTTATGAATATGGTCTTTAGTTGCATCTCACCCAAAGAAGAATGACTATCATCAAGAAATCAACCAATAACAAATGCTGGAGGGGCTGTGGGGAGAAAGGAACCCTTCTCCACTGCTGGTGGGAGTGTAGACTCATGAAACTGCTGTGGAAATCAGAGTGGAAATTCCTCACAAAACTAGGATTAGAGGTTTCACTTAACTCAACTATTCCCCTTCTGGGTATTTTTCCAGAAAAACTGAAAAATCATACCACAGCTATATATGTGCACCCATGTTTATAGAAGTGCAATTTGTCATAGCTAAGTCTTGAAAACAACCCAGATGCCCACAAATGGAGGAATGGATAAAAAAGATGTGGTATTTTTATATAATGGAGTATTACTCAGCTATAGAAAAGATAAACTTGAGGCTTTTATAGGTATATATATATATATATATATATTTTTTTTTTTTTTTTTTTAATTCAGGTTTAGCTATGTAGTGGGGGGCACGCATCACCATGCCTGGCTATATTCTTATTTTTGTATGAACTTTAGAATTCATTTGTTCAGTTAAAAATAAAATAGTTTTCTTATTGAGATATTATTAGATACATAGCTAATGAAAGGTATGAAATCTAATATTGAATCATTTAGGAAAGTGCATGTCTTTCTATTTGCATCTCGCTAAACTTTCCTTCACAATATTTTTGACATTTTTTGTTAATTTTGTTCTTTTGTAATTTTATATATGGGGTAGTTTCTCCTATTAAGTCTTTTACCTCTTTTACTTAAATATATGATACTATTTGTTAGCTTTTTTACACTGCCCCCTTTCTAAATTCTCTTATGGTAGATAGCGGAACTACCTTGTGTAATCCTCCCTTTTCAATATTTTATACCACTAACTATTCTTGGGAAATTGTATTTGATAATAATATCAGAAAATTTTAAACTGTGATAATAGATATCTTTTTTATTCCTGACTGTTGTGAAAATATCTCTAGTGTTTCCTTATTAAGCATGAGACTGGCTTGGGGTTCATAAGGTGGTATCCATATTTTTCTATTTCATTGTTATTCTTTTAATAATGGTTGTTTAATTTTTTAATTTACATTTATATAATAAACCTTACTTATGTTTGTATTATTCTTGTAGTGTGCTGAAAGGTTTTATTTGGATTTTTGTATCGATAGTTATAAATGGAGTTCTTTTGGTAGCATTTGTTTTAATACTATTTTTCTCAGGTTTAGCTTTCGTTATTATGTTTGGTTCACAAAAGCGATTTTAAATTCCTCTATTTAAAATTATACCTATAATGTGAAGAGTTATATCTATAACCTGAACAGTTTCAATAACATTGGAATTATAAACTTTTAAAGACATATGAACATTACAACGTGGCAGCCTGAAGTGGGCCCCCAGCAGGCAGCGTGCCGCAGCCCCAAATGGCAGCGAGATACTGTATCCTGAGCGGCCAGACAAAGCCAGCAGTTGCAGAGCAGGCCCAGTGCACCCTGGCGGATCAGGCCGTGGTGGGACACTTTCCCAAGTGATTCCACAGAACCAGCAGCTGGAGACTGAGATCTGACTAGAGCCAGGGCTGTAAGCAGTGAGAACACAAAACTGGCCACACCCCAGTCATAGGTTGGTGACTGAGCCACAGTACCCTGTGCACTCTGTGTACCCTGCACAGTCCCATAGAGTAGCACCTGGAGGGCAGGACTGCCATCTTACCTCAAAGCACTCTGGAGCTCGATTTTAAGCAGCAGAGCAGCCCTAGGGTCACTTTAGTTCTAATATACAGGAGTGGGATGAGGGAAGGGCTGTCCAGTCACAATAGACAGCCAGTTGTCAGACAGCAGACTAGGGATAACTTGACTGAGAAATAGAAGCTGGAACCTGGACTCCAGTCAGGTGAATGCCAAGAGCCAGTCCTTAGCTGTAGCTAAAAAAGGCCTAAAAGCAACCCTCTGGCCTGTGGAAAATGAGGGCACCCCACCCCCTTGGAGCAAAGGTACACACAGGCATGAGGCCTTGGCTGGTGATGGGGCAAAGGCACCTCCTGCCCCTGCCCTGTGACCTGTGTGCAAGCAGGCAAGTGCCACCACCTACCCAGTGACTAGCAGGCAAATGACATTGGCTCGCTTCCCTTGCCCTACCACCAACTCATGTAAGAGGACTCAGTGGTGTGGTCATCATAAGCCCTGCACTCAGCAGTAATCCAACTGCAGACAGAGCCAAATTATTCAGGACAGAGTCTGGCTTTGACTAGGGAACTAACACCAAACTGGAGGCACCAGACTGATTTATTTTTAATAATATTTTTTCTGTTATTTTATTTTATTTTATTTTATTTTATTTTGGGGAGTTGTATAGGTTTTGACCTTTATTGTTTGGTTTGTTTTCTCTGTCCTGCCTCTCTCTTTCCTCACCAGGCTTTAACTATTCTGTGAGATTTACAGGTGAATTAACACTGCCTCTAGTCTTTCTGTTTTGCCTTGAAATTTTTTTGCTTTCTCCTTTGTACTTTTTCTCTCTTGTCCTCTTCTCCAGCTTCCCAAAATTTGAGCGATCATCCTTACTCCTTTAGGCTCACTTCTATTATACTTCTTTTCAGGAAACACTCTGTTTTGTCCTCTACCCTTCTTAAATTCCCTTTCCACACAGAGTAAGATCACCTTACCAAGGGGAAATCCACTGCATACAAATTCCTGGTCTATGTTGGAGGTTGTTGTATAACTATAGATCTTGCTGTTATGGTTAGAGACACCAAATTAGCAGTCACCACAGATTATCAGTTTTGAAACTATGCCTGATGATATTGTTATTACTAATTGTATTACTTTAGCAAAGATGCTGTACTTATCATAATCAGTTGTTCACCCTTGTATGATACCACTGTGATAATTTGGGGTTATAATCACCCCAAAGCCCAGTACTAAAGGGCTAGGTGCTGAGCCAAATAGATAGTAGCACATCATCCCTAATAAAGTGGGAAGATAAGATCTTGGGACAGACACAAAGACCAACAACCAGCTATACCTAGAAGACATCTTAGAGGAATAGCCATCTCAAAGGAATAGACATTTGCTGGGAAGCTTCAATACCAATGATAAAGCTGCCTAACTCTTATGGTTGATTCATTGTGTCAACTTGGAGAGTTTAGAGTTTTGGCTAAGTGACTCAGCAGTTCTGCATCCGGGGGTGAAAAGGACATGCCCTTACCCTTCTGAGCTGTTGTTCATTGTGTCAATCTGAGAAGTTTAGGAGGTTAACTACGGGATTCAGCAGGGAGCCAGCGTGCTTACCTTGTATTCATCCTGAGCCTGTGCAAGAGGAGGGCATGGAGATTATGTGAGTGCTACACTCCACTTGGGTGTGGTTAGCCTGCTTATAGTATAAGGGAAGGACAGAGGCTTGCTTTTTTCTGCCACTCCTCCCTTTTGCTTTTGTTGCTTTGAGTTCTGTCACCATTAACTGTTGCCCTCTGTCATGTGCCACTCTGCCTTGGAGCCAGCCAGGTATGGACTGAAACCTCCTCAAACTGTGAGCTAAATAAACCTTTCCTTCCTTAATTTTGGGCATCATGTATTTTGTCTCAGCAACAATAGGAAAGTAACCAAGACACTAGCATAACAATACAAACAACAATAAAGAAAATAAATTAAAATAAAAAAATAGAAAATGGCAAAATGCAGAAACAAAATTTGACCCTAGACTTCAAGCCCATCAAGGACAAATCCAGGGAATAACAAGATACAGGAAAACAGAATTTATTCACCTGAATTCACTGGAATAAGGGTAAAAGATATATATATAATCAAAACAAATAAACTCACAGGTTAAAAACAGGGATGATGACCATAACGAAGGACTTGCTTAGCAAATCTAGAATAGATATAGATAAGAAAATAGAGGAGCACAGAAAAATGATGGAAACTATAAATACCAAACACAAGAAAGAAATGGAATCTATGAAACATTCAAATAGATACACAGGAAATTAAAAATTCAACTGGAAGTTTACAAAGCTATATGAAAGAAAGTGAAGACAGACTATCAGACCTAGAAGATAGGCTCATGGTTAGTGATCATGAAAAGAAACATCCCTTAAAAATATCAAGGGATCATGAAAAAACAATCCAACAGCAGCAAGATGATGCAAAGAAGAAAGATGTAAGACTGTCTGGAGTCAGTGAAAATTCAAGAGTCAGCTCAAATGACAAAAAATTTGTTCAGAGAAGTACCAGCAGAAGACTTCCCAAACATGGAAAAAGAAATCGACATACAGGCAAGTGAGGTAAACAGAAATTCAATTAATCATGAACAAAATAAATCTGGTATATAATAATCAAAATTCCAAAAAATCCAACACAAGAACAGAATATTAAAAACTTTTAGAGAAAAGAAACAAATCACCTATAAAGGAAAGCCCATCACAATCACAGCCGACTTCTCAACACAAACCCTTAAGTCAAGGAGAGCTTGGTGCATGAACACTTTAGCAATTGTACCACATTATAAATTTCATATTTTGCTGTTACAAAGTATTCTTCACTGCATTCAATATTCAGTTCTGAATTTCACTTTTCCAGAGTTAAAATTGTAAACCCAGCTTTCTTTTCATTTGTTATGCTTGTTTTAACACTGCCTATGGTTTTATTTTCACTTTCTGAATCCCTTCATTCTAGAATAGAGTTCTGCCTTATGATTTTGCTTTTGTCTTTCAATTGGTGTGGGACATTTAGATTTATTGATATGAGAGATATGTTCGGTCTTGAGTCTATCATGTTCATTTATTTTGCACTTTTTAAATCTTACACTTTCTGAACTATTTTCACTTAGTTTGCTTTTGTGCAGCTTTTCTGGTATTAAAAAGTTTGTACTTATGCCTTAATTACCTTTAAATTATACTCTTTAAATTATACATTCTAATATATGCATTTTTAAGTGCTCAGTAGCCTCCAGTTATATGCAGTAATGAAGCTAGCATGTCCCCTTTTCTTTCCCCCTTCACCAACTCATTCCATTCATTAATAGCTTTCTTAGCAATTCCCTTTCAGCTGATACGTATACATTTAAATTTACATTGTTTGCCTTGCGACCTTTCAGCTCCTTTGTTCCAGATATGAAACATTAGCCAATGAGAGAACTAATCTTACTTAGCACCTTAGTAATGTCACACTGAAATATTCTTTTCCTAGTTTCACAATTAAATGTATTCAATTCTCTTGCTGTTTTTCAAGCTATATTTTCATTGGTTGAAACCTGTCATGTGGTAGTTCGTCAAAAAGGGATTGTGGCACCAGTATTTTCTGAGTTTTTCCATATTTTACGCAGCTTGACTGAGCTGTTGTAAAATTTTGAAGGGTAACCTGACTGCATATAAATTCCTTGGCTCACAATCCTCTCTTTGAAAATCTTACAAGCATTGACTTACTGATTCTTGGCGTTAGATCCTGTGGTGAAATCCAAGAGTACACTTATTTTTTCTTCATATATTATTTGATAGTTTTGCCTGCCTCACCCTCAACTTTTTTGAACTTCAATAGCTTTCCAAAGATCCAACTCAATTTTGATCATACTGGATTAATTATTCCTGAGTCAAGGTGTGCTTTTGACTCTAAAGGAAAACTCATGAGATTAGACGTTATATTTGTTATAAAGTGTAAATATCATTGTACCTATGCAAGTAAGTCATTACATCTTCCATTACCATATTTAAAGTTTTTTTTAATTTTTTAATATCGATATGAATATTTATAAGTCTAGTTGTTTACTTACACAAAAATGTGAATAACACCTACGATAGTAATAGTCGGTGTGAATCATTCTAGGCCCTTCTATACTTTATTTTACTCGCTCTTCCAAACAATCATATGTAGATCACTGTTATTATCCCCATCTTGTAGAGAAGGAAACTGAGGTTTAAACAAGATTAGTTACCTGCTCAAAGATAATAAATATGGAGCCAGCATTTCGATCGAAACCATCTGATGGTACAGTTAAAGCCTGTAACCACTACATCACTCAGTCATATAGCTACAGTTATCTGTTTAGACATCTTTCTTGATGCTGAACTATTATTTCTCCTGCACTTAGAGGTCATCTACATACTTGATATATTTTCTCTTTAAATCTTTCAATCAGTTGTTCTTAAGCAGAGGTGATTTTGTTTCCCAGAGGACATTTGGTGATGTCTGAATTTGGACTGATAGATCTGAGAAGAGGTGGTTTCTCTGGTCCTTGCCCCTGGTCAGGTAAAGTTCAGGAATGCTGCTAAACATCCTACAATGCAAAGGAAAACCTTCACTGCAAATTATTATCCAGCCCTAAGTGCCAATAAACCTGCAGCTGAGAAAATCTGAATTAGTTGGTAATTTTAGGGAAAATTCTTTACTTTTACTTTTATCATTTCTCATTGTTTAATATAGTGATTTGGTAGAGAACAAATAGAGTTGCTGTTAATTAACATTTTTAACAAAAAATACTGATTTTCCAAGTTCTCATACTCTTTAGAATTTTCTTGCTTCTATAGTAAAGAGGGCACACTGCAAAGAGTGGAGGCACATACCTGTAATCCTAGAACTCAGGAGGCTGAGGCAGGAGGATCGCTATATGTTTGATGCCAGCATGTGGTACACAGCAAGACCCTGTCTCAAAAACCAAAATAAAATGAAATAAAATAAAATAAAATAGACAACCAGCTATACTTTATTGAAAATTTGATCTTTTCTAAAAATAGGTTTTTTTCTGTTTCTGGTATAATTTTATATCAAGAAACATTTCCATAATAATAGTTATCTCACCACTGGGTCAAAGGGAACTATTCATTAAGAAGTTTCACTCCCATTACTGCTGAAGAGCTCTAACTCAATTATTTCTTGATTACATAGCAGAGTATTTATGAAAATTAGTGAAAATAGTTCACCTTTCTTTGGGAATGGAGGAAGAGATTATCAGAATAATGAAATTGGACAGAATTGTCTGAGTTTCTATTTAAAATATAATTTCATTAATTAGCCCATCTCTCCTCTCAGAGAACAAGCTCAATACAGATAATCTGTTCAAGATCTGTTTCTTCACCAGAAGCTTACTTTTCAGTTTCACCCTATACTTCAGAGCAAAGATGAACAATAGCAACCCAGGGTTATAATGAAGTCTGGCTACGTTAGTTTTTATTTGTTGGTTTTTGTTTGAGACAGAGTTTTGTTTGTATTCCAGGCTGGTCATGGACTCACTATTGTAGTCCCCGCAGGCCTCAGACTTTCGGCAATCCTCCTGCCTTGCTTCCCACGTGTGCTGGGATTACAAATATGAGCTACCGTGCCCAGCTGAAATTTCACTGCTTTGAAGGCAAGGCCTCCTGCCAAAACAATAATTGAAGAATGACTGATTATGACCTCTTTTTTCCTGTTGGTCATGCATCCAAAGCAAGAACTTGTATTGATTGCCTCTGGATAGGGGTGTAGAATGTCACAGTACTCTAAACTCAGTACCTTTTTGAAAGTCAATTAGTGATATGTCAAAAGGAAAGTTCCTACTGCGTGGCTCCAGTATGCAAAACGATCTGTTTACAATTCAGTTTTAATGCAATAGCAGGGATACCACCAGCAGTCAAATATTTGGGATGGCCTTAAAACCCTTCAGGCTGGATTCTTACTGAATGCTTTCATGAGATCACAGAATGATTTTTATAGAAGTGGTAATAAATCTTCCTTATCTTAATGAACTCTGTGTATAATGGAAGGAAACTTATTTGGGAGTGATGCATTGTGCATTTCAGAATACAAATAAGGTATGCAGTTAAGATGTTTATGAGTATACATTCCTCTGAGAACTGATAACTGCTCTTTACAAGTTCTCCAGCTAAAGGTTCGCATTAGCAGCTGTTTTGGATGTTAGTTTCACGGTGCCCGCATTCTTTCTGTGTGTCTACTCCATCCAAATTCAAAGGCATCATGAAAAACCTGGAGGACAGGGTGACAGCACAGCCCTTCCAGTACCGGCGCTTCCACCAGTCTCTCGGTGTCTTCTTAATTAGGATGGGAAGTGGGGGTGACAGAACCATTGCGAGTGAACGGGCACAGCGGGCACCTCTGCGCAGGGGGCAGATTTAGCAATTGGGGTGCAGCGTAATAGTGCATGTTCCCTGACAGACAGGAACAGTTAAAAACGGAGTGCTGCCGGCTTCTTCGCTAGTCAAGTGTAACTTCCTCGCCACCTCTGTGATTCTGTGTGGTAAGAATAAGTGGGCTGCTGAGATCCCACAAGATCAGCTCTACAGAACTTAGAGGTGAACTCAGGGGAACTGAATTTCCTTAGGAAATAGTGGCAGGAGGTGAGATATTTTTTTGGGAAAGATTACCTGAACATAATGGAATGAAAATGTCTTTTAGTCAGTCTAGAAATTTTGGGTGATGGCCTTCACTGTGCATATTAACTGATTTGCATTTTTAGCAAGTTCAGAAAGTAGATAAGATACAACTTACAGGACCAGAAGATTGGTGTGTAAATTTTAGAATAAGATCGTAGACAAAGAACATGTAATTTGCATGCCATATCCATGGGACTTTCATACATCTAACCAAAATGTGAGAAACTGGTCTTGTCACCTGTGAAAATTCAACCAATGGTGTACTTTTCTGAGGATATACTTTAATAAAACTTTTAAAAGTCACTCAACTGTTTCATTCTCACAGTATCAAGCGAACAACCTGAGTTTTGCTACCATTTAATTGAGGACATTCTTCTTACAATTATTTATTCTGAAAAAAAAAGAGATTTATTTTGATCTGAGCTATTTTGATACCAGATAGAACTTGGGCTTTATTATTACCACTGTGTTTATCACTTATTACATAGGTGATTATCACAAATGTGATTTGTGGAAAGATTATCTTTGTCCTGAAGTTGAATTTATTCATCTGTAAAGTGGGTGCAATAATGCGTTGTGTTCGCAATCCCAGTTCCCAGCACTGCAGCAAGTGCATGAGAAATTCACCTTAACTGGGAGCCAGTGTGGTGGTGGCGATATGATGGATGACGAGGGTAATATTAGAGCCTGTGGTCCTGCAGGAAATGGAAGTGAGACAGTTTAAAGCAGCATAAAAACATGTATCCTTCGTCATTTAGAAGATATACATTGAATTTGTACCTCCTAAAAGTCATTATGATCATCATTTTAAGCAATATTACAAATGTTTTGAGCTAGCTTATTTTACATTAATCTCGCTGTCCATACCCATTACCTGATGTTTCTGGGCTATGTCATGGGCATCAAAAAGGTGCTCACCATCTTTTCTGGCTCCTGTTGGAATGGCCAAGATTATTTGTCATGGACCTAAGATTTAAAAGCATTCTAATGCTGGGAGGGCCTTATGCACCCTGTCTGGGGATCCTTTGCAAAATTTCTGGCAGACTTGGGCTCATTCTCCCTGGAACCGTGGCCCTGCTCATCCTCTGATGTCGGATTTTCATTCCTTTGAGCTTCTGCCATTTATCTGCTCAACTGATGAGTGCTTTCAATACCGGGATGGAGGGAGCTCTGCATCTTTCAGGTTCCTTTATGTGCTGTTAGATTGTGTGTTCCCTTTCTATAAGGAGGGTTCTAGTCCTTCAGTTATTTAGGTCTCCATTTCTGCTGAAATGATATTCTCTGTTCTTTATATGTTTTCTTGGTTCCTTCAGAAAATTTTATGCATCTTTCTATCTCCTATTTGGCAATTTCAGGCTATGATTTTTCACTTTGTTTTTTTCCTATTCCAGAGTACTTAATTCATACCCCTCTGACAGCCTTCATGACACGGTCACTAGATAATGGCTTGCGTGAAGACAATGAGATTCTTGAAGACAAGAATTGACTACTTTATCCCTGTATCTTAGTGTCTACCCAAGATGGTACCTATTAACTGATAAGTAAATCCTTGTTAAATAGGATTGACTTAAAATTTTTATCATTTGACTTTAAAACTTATGTGTCACTATTGTAGCCAACACCAGGAAAAGAGAAGGGTTTTTGTGTTTGACTTTGGAATAGTCAGTGCCAAAGGGAAGAGAGAAGGACACTGGGAGATTACAACTCAGCCTGGATGTGCACAGTGTCCTGGAACTTATTAAGGCTGTAAAGTGTCTCAGTCTGCCCAGCTCCCTTCTAGAACACTTGATTCTCTCTAAATTGTCTGGATGTCCTCTACCTTTGCAATAATGAGGGAGGTAAATTATGTTTTAGAGTTCTGTCCTGCTGGGTCAGGTTTAGAACAAGGAGGAAATATTTTTTTTAATCTTAATTGCATCATATTAGAACATTACAAATTTCTTGGCCTCTTTCTATGCCAGGACTATGTCCTGTTGGTCTTAGCCAGTCTTTACACCCTGATGTTCCCTCCTCTCTTCTATTTACAATGCCATGCTTTCATGATATCCATGTCTTTATATATTTCCCAAGTGTTTTGTGACAAAGAGGCTGTTCCACCTTATATTCCTGAAAGAAAACAGGCAGTGAAAAGAGCACTGGACTGGGAATTAAGAGACTTGAAATCTGGTTGTGGTTCTTCAATGTAGAACAGGAGGCAAATTCCTCTCTGTAATATGAGTAATTAAATCTACCTCAGTGTCTAGGGATAAAACTGTCAAAACTTCTGGGGCAATGACTAGAACACAGTATCATTCAACAAGGAGTGGGAGTTGTAATTACAGATACCCCTCATTTAATGACCTACCTATTTAACGACTGTTGGGAGTTACCACCAAGGCACACTGTTCGAACTAATGACCCATCTTTTTTTTTTTTTTTTTTTTTTACAGTTCTGTACATCTTCCTTATAGAGCTTCAGTGACTTTTCCTACAGGACACTTATTTATACTGTACTGTACTTTTCACTGATTGCACTTTACAGTGCTGTAGTTTTATGTTCTTTTGTACATTACAGTACTGCCTGTAAGTTATGCAAAAAAAGCAGTCATCAGACTGGAGTTTTGTTGGACCATTTTTTCATTCTAAATATGGTAATGTATACACTGTACACAATTCCTCCTTGAGTGACCAATTCATCCAAGGACCTAGTCATAGGAACACCCCTTGGTCATTAAATGAGTGATATCTGTACTGTTGTTATTTATGTACTCTCAGTTCCTTCTACTTCATGTGTGTATGCAGCTTCAATATGGCCGTTCTTCTAAAGCTTTGATGCCACCCATTCTCCATGACTACATGTATGGTTGGACACAGAATACGGATATTCTTCCGGGACCTAAAATTCTAACACCAAGATGTCTCACGATCCGGCCTCTCAGCCACATCAGCCCACCTTCTTCAATGCTGCCTAGCGCTCCGATACTCCTCCAGTGCCCGCCTGAAGACATGGAGTCCTCCTTGTCTCTTTCTGTCCACATTTACCTCTGAAAAATTCTTTGTCATATTTTTCCCCTTTCTACTGTTATCCTCAAGTCCTAATAATCATTCTCTTATGTTTTAAATTATCCCAATAGCATGAAATGCTAAGCGTTCTGTCTTTGGTTGTGGCTCACCCTGCATACTACTTATGAAATGTTTGTTCTTACAGACTGAGTTTATCACATCACTGCATAAATCAGGACCCTTCAAAAACCCTGGTCTGTAATACAATTCTTTTTTTATTTTTTAATGTATAAAAGAAAAAGAACAACAACAAAAAAGAGGAAAACATTAACAAACAGACACAAAGTAGCACAAGAACAGTACAATCAAAATTGAACTATAGACAAAGTGACGGAACCAACAATGGTTGTTGTATTACATATTGATAACTTCAAAGTGTATGCTCAGGAAAACACATATAGACATACAAGATTGATCAAACAACCAGTCATCAACTATTCCTTACCATAAAGCAACGTAAGACAATAGTGGAACCATGTTAACCATCCCTCACGTATGTACATACATACTTATTTGCCTCTTTCTTCCTTTTCTCCTTTCCCTCATCCCATCTGTTCCTTACTTTTGAGCATATTCCCTTCATACCTTCTAATTTACGTTCCCACCCTCAGGTTCTTACACTAGTGACACAATACGTTGCTTGCATATGTACCTCTGATCTATTTCACTTATGAGTATGGTGTATAATTGTGACCATTTGCCTACAAAAGCCCCAAATCTGTCCCTCTTTATAGCTGAGTAATATGCCATTATATAAAAATGCCACAGTTTTTTTATCCAGTCCTCTGTGGATGGGCACTTGGGTTGCTTCCACAATTTAGCTATTACAAATTGTGCTGCTACAGACATGGGTGCATATGTATCACGGTGATACGATGTTTTCAGATCTTCTGGGAAAATACCCAGAAGGGGAATAGCTGGTTTGAATGGAGCCTCTAGACCTAGTTTGCTGAGAAATCTCCAAACTGCTCTCCACAGTGGTTTCACCAGTCTGCGATCCCACCAGCAGTACAGAAGAATGCCTATTTCTCCACAGCCTTGCCAGCATTTGTTATTGGATGATTTGTTAATGCTGGCCAATCTTACTGGGATGAGATGAAATCTCAATGTTGTTTTTATTTGCATTTCTCGAATGACTAAAGATGTAGAACGATTTCTCATATATTTATTTGCCTTTTTTATTTCTTTATCTGAGAAGTATGTATTCATCTCAGATCCCCATTTCTGGATTGGGTCTTTGAATTTGGACAGGTACATGTTTTTTTAATTCTTTGTATGTTCTAGATAGAAGACCTCTGTCTGAGGAACAGCCAGCTAGGATTTTTTCCCAATTTGTGGGTTTTCTTTTTACTTTGCTGGTGATTTCTTTAGATGTGCAAAAACTTTTCAGTAAGATGAGGTCGTAGTTACTGATTCTTTGAAGTGTTTCCCTTGCAGTTTGATTTTTGTTCATGAACTCTCTTCCTACTCCTATGTCTTCAAGATTTTTACCTACTTTCTCTTCCAATACATTTAGAGTTTCTGTTTTAATATTGAGATCTGTGATCCATTTTGACTTGAGTTTGGTGCATGACGATAGACTTGGGTCTATTTTCAGTCTTTGGCAAGAGGCAAGCCAATTTTTCCAGCACCATTTATTAAACAGGCTGTCTTTTTTTTCCCAGTGAGCTTGTTTGGCCTCTTTGTCAAATATTAGGTGGCTTGTAATACAATTTTTGACTTTTATTTAAATAATAATGTTTTACCCCCAGTTCATCAAATATAGGTTTATATTTTCAATAGGGAGTATCAGTCACCTCTATAAAAGAAATAAAACAGCAATAGATTATATGTATACACAGATAAATGAATCCTTTTTATTTAAGAAAAATGATTATCTAGTTTATTGACATAACTTTCAGGATGTGAGATTTGCATTTCTTTCCTCTGACTCAGCCCTGAAGCTGGCCTGGCCTCTGGGTCAGTAGAATTCTGTCTCCCTCTGAGAATCCCCCTTTTGTTTTTTGTCTCCCTGGGTGTGCACTCAAGGTCACCGTCTCCTTGGAGCTGAAGCTGGGCTGCATTTCAGTTTTGGTCAGATTGAACCTGACCAACCCATGTTGATCTCCTGTAAAAAGAATATTGTGATCAGGAAGGCTTTGTCTCACTGGCACGTGATGAGGTGCGACAGTCAACAGCAGCAATGTGGAGTTCTGTGGCTGAAATATGACTGTCTCTTTCCTACTTCACAAAGTCCCTGCTTTGTAGACAGGTTGTAACTTATCCCATTTCTAGTCTGAGGGGTGACTCAAGTTAGATAATTTGCTGAAGTGATAGGCATTGATTCCAATATTCATGCGTTTCTAGAATGTGTTCAAATGGCATCTGCTTCTCCACTGGCTTCCTAATCAGCCCTCCTTGGGAAATTGATTCCACTCCTTACAAACTGCCAATAACCCCGAATAGGTCTGTTACTTCTCTGTTCCAAAAAGCCATGACAATACCTTTTGATTTTCCCTGAACTCTAACATCGGTGGGCAACCTGGTTCTTAGCAGCAGGTTCAAGATGACCTTTGCCAGCCTGGCCTGATTCTTCTTTATCTGCTTTCACAGCTTGAACAAGAGCCCTCACTTCTGTAACCCCACTGAGCTTTGTCCTATCCTGGCTCTTGTAGCTGCTGCTGGATCTTAGTCACAGGTCTTCAACCACAATAAGACATAGTTCTCCAAGAACAAAACAGTTTGCAATGCATGTCTTCTCCAAATCATTAGGATGGTAGGATTCCCAGAGGGAAGCTAAGCACCTGCATTCGGAATAACTCAGGTACCCGGGGATTGGTCAGTGCCCAAACTGAACTTGTACTCTTTCCATTTTTAAAGAAATAAACAATTGCAATGGAAGCCCCACCTCCACCCACACTTCAGAGAATTGTTTTGAAGTGTGCTGGTGTCTCAGAGGTTCCATCACTTGAAATTTAAAAATGATAATTTCACTCAATTTAATATCGTTACCTTCTTTCTAACTTGAATTGTTACCTTCTTTCTAACTTGAGTTAGAAAGTTGGCTTCAGAGACGCAGGTAAAAGTTGGCTTCAGAGACCAGGTAAGGTTCCTTCAGGCCAAGCCCGTTTTGGGTCAGCAGCCAGGTTTCCCTCATCCTCACTATTTCCCACTTTGCCTTTCGCTCTCACACCTGCTTTCTCTGCTTTGCCGCTATTTTCTGTACATATTTCTTTAGGAGTTGAGCAAATCTGTATTTTCATGTCCCGCATTCCCTTTGTTTTCTCTTTTTTCTCCTTAAATATGGTAGAGTTGTTTTTTTCCCCTAACCCTCTCGGTCTAATCTGTAGAAATTCCTTTTGTTAAAGAAATTTTGTAAGTGGCCGTGGATTTGAACTGCACCCAATGGAACAAGCCATGGAGCATTAAGTTCAGCAGTTAGACTTTAGCTGGTTGCAGAAAGCCCTGGAGCCAATTAATTGATTAGGTTGCAGACAATTAACTAGTTAATCTATAACAAATCGACTAGGTGACTGACTAGCCTATAGCCAATTAAATTGTTTTCTGTGTCTCACACCTGTTTTTCTGTAAATGCTGTTTGATCACATCGCTCATTGGAGTTCTCAGATTGTGCTCTGGTTGTGGGAATGGCCTGATTAGTACATTGGTTTTACTCGGCTCAAATAAACTCTCCAAGTTTAATTGGTGTAATTACTTTTAACACTTTCTTCCAAATTTAGCTTATACTGCTATTTCCTGGGAAGATAATAACCACAAAAAATGCAATAATTATATGACATAATCATGGTTTTAAGTTTTATAAATAGTTCATTACTCACATTTGTACAAATTACAAAATGAGTTGTGATTACTCCCAAGAGACAAATAAACAAGTGACTAAATGCTTCCTGAGAAACATGATGGATGACTTTTCAGGTATATTTTTCTTATCAAAGAAAAGTAATTCCATATTGCTGGAATTCACTTCTACCCAACCCAAAGATTAGTGTTCTGGTCATGGCCACTTTTTCTAAGCTACCTCTCCTGTCTCTACCACTTCACTAGATTAATATGTTTCTTTATTTTCCCTCGCAATTCTGGGAATGCCACCTTTGGTTGAATGTGGTGCTTAAATGCTTAGGCTCTAAAGATAGAAGGGTGTGGACTGAAATCCTGTGTCCGTCTTTCATCGGTGTGTTTTGACGTGGGGCACATTCCTTGTAGGACTTGATTCTCATCTATGTGCAACAGTGATAAAAGTATCTAACAAGTTGTTATGGAGATAAACAATGTGTAAACACACACAGTTATCACAGGCTCTGGAACATAGAGGAAATCAGTACATGTTGCTGCCATTATCAAGGCCAGTTTCCCAGAGGTGCGCTTTAACTACTGAGTTAAAGATTCAGTGCCTTAGGAAATGAGGGTGAAGATGTATGGAAAAGAAGGATATTTCATATCATACTTGTAAACTATCCACTAAATAATCTTATTCTTTTTTAGTCACTAAACACTTCTAATTAAAATTTTATTTCCAAGCTAAAAAGACATAGGATAATAATAGCAGGTTTCTGCTTTCACAGAGTTTACATTCTAGAGGTAGACATGTAAACGTATAGTATAAACTAATAAACAATACCACCTAAAAAGGCACAAACACTGGAGTGATGGATACTTCTGGTCTCCATTGATAGTAAATGTTGTAAAAACAATTACACCTGCTTATCGTTTTCTGATAGCAATCTGAAGCTAACTGAGTTCAAATCAATGCAAATGAAGTCTTAGGAGGTAAAGCAATATTTAACAGAGATGGCTCATCTATCTGAAAATACAGGAAAAGTTGCGGCTGTTGGTATAAACAAATGGGATTGTATCAGAACTACATTTTGGGCCTCTGTGCTAGGCTCACATTTTAAGCTTCCATTAACTGAAAGAGCCAGGACTCCTGGATACCTTGAAAGATAAACTAGTCATTTGATATGGAAATAAGAACAAAAGGGCCATAGGTAATTGAGAAAAGTTCCCATAGATCCCAAGGGTGGTGAGATCCTTGTGTAGACATAGGGATGTCTCCGTGCATTTCCTGGGAACCTCTTTCCCATCTTATTTTGTAAAGTTCACATTTGTAATACAGAATAGTGATGTTCATTTGGGGGAATTGGTACATGCGTGGAACATACCTCGGCCATGACCAGTCTCTGCCTCTGTCCCGTCCTTTTCCCCATCTCTAAGAGGCTACCTTCTAGTTTCCTGTCATCTCTTCTTTATTTTGCTTATTTATGTTTTAGCTTTCCCAAATAAGAGAAAGCACGATGTTTAACTCTCTGAGTTTGGCTTCTTTCTTTCAGCATGATGGTCTCAAGTTTAATCCATTTTTCTGCAAATGCCATGATTTCATCTTTCTTTATGTCGTTTTTATCCATTTCTCAGTGGATGAGCATTTGGGTTGTTTCCAAGATTTTGCTACGACAAATTGTGCTTTTATAAACATGGGTGCACATATATTGCTGTGGTATGATGTTTTTAATTCTTCTGGGAAGATACCCAGAAAGGGAACAGCTGGGTTGAATGGGACATCTAATTCTAATTGTTTGAGGAGTCTCCAGACTGATTTCCAAAGTGGTTGCACCAGTCTACATTGCCATCAACAGTGGAGAAGGGTTCCTTTTTCCCTACAGCCCCTCCAGCATTTGATCTTTGTTAATTTCTTGATGATAGCCTTTCTTTCTGGGGTGAAGTGAAATCTCAGTGTTGTTTTAATTTGCACCTCTTGAATAACCAGTGATGTTGAACATTTTTTCATGTATTTGTTTCCCACTTGTATTTCTTCATCTGAGAAGTGTGTTTTCATCTCAGATGCCCATTTTTGTATTGGGTCTTTGAATTTGAAAGATCTAATTTATTTCAATTCTTTATATGTTTTGGATATAAGCCCTTTGTCTGAGGACAGTTAGCTAAAATGTTTTCCCACTCTGTGCATTGTCTTTTCACTCTATTGGTGATTTCTTTTTATGTACAAAAGCTTTTTAATAGGATGAGATTCCAGTTGTTGTTTCTTTGAAGTGTTTCCTGTGCAGTTTTGTTTTTGTTCATGAAGTCTGTGCCTACCCCTGTCTTTAAGACTTCAGACTACTTTCTCTTTCAGTAGATTTAGGATTTCTGCTTTAATATGTAGATCCTTGATCCATTTTAACTTTAGTTTAGTGCATGGCGATACACATGGGTCTAGTTTTAGTTTTCCATGTGTGGAGAGTCAGTTGTTTCAGCACCATTTATTAAAAAGTCTAGCTTTCTTCCAGTGAACATGGTTGGCTTCTTTGTCAAAGATGAGGTGGCTCAGTGTGTTTGTAGTTGTGTCTGCATTTTCTAATCTGTTCCACTGATCCTCAGGTCTATTTTTTTGCCAGTACCATGCTCAATTCTAGAGTAAACTCTAGAATTATATAACAAAATCGAACATATTCTGTGTACTTGTATGCAGTGATTTTCCCCTTCTGTGGGGGGTAAGGGAGTTAAAATGGGGAGGGGATAAGCTAAAGTGATGAGTGAGGTCAAATATAGTAGACTCAAGGCTGGAGACTGAAGGATGACCGCCCAAGTTTTGGGAAACTTGAGGACACAGGAGGAAAGAAGAACATAGAATACAAAGGAGTAATCACAAAGGGTAGAGACAATGTTTACTCACTTGAAAGTTTAAATTCAAGAAGTAGTTGAGGCAAGAGAGAAAGTGGGTCTATAGATGAGAATGAAAAGATGAGAAACCTAAGCATTGAAAAAAAGAAGCGAAAAAGAAAGAATGAAAATGAACAGGAGAGAAGGAAAAAGGAAATGAGAGAAAGACAGGAGAGAAAAAGAGAAAAAGAAAAAAAGTCAATACAAAAACAACTACAAAATACAGAAGAGAAGAAAATGACACCAAACCGGACCAAAAAGAGACAGCCAATCAGACAGACAAGGAGGAAAAAGAGTAGTAAAATGTGTCTAGTGTTTCCAGTTCTGTGACAGTGTCCATATTTAATCCCAGAAATGTGCTGGGTATGGAGCTGATCTTGGCCTCTGGTTGTGGGGCCTGGGGCTTGTCTTCTGTTGCTGGAGTTCTCTGGAGTCCAACTGCTGGCTCCTTGCAGCTGCTTCAGACACTTCCACATTGCTCATCTCACTAATAACTCTGCCCTCCCGAGGCATGTGTGTGCCCGTGCACCCAGGACATAGCTGTTGTCCTAGATCTCAGGTCTTGGGGGTCCTGTCAGTCTTCTCAACAAAGGCATATGTCCTTACCCTCCTCTGGAAGACTCCACCAGCCCAGAGATGGTGGAGGAAGCCCTGAGCATAAGCCCTCACTCCTCTTGCAGGCCCTGCTCTCAGAGAAAGAATCAGGTGCTTTCTTTTATAATCTAAATAAAATACGTAAGATCCATAATTTATGTGCAATTAACAATTTGGATGATACTTTTAAATTTTTAACTGTGAAAGATGGGGAATTTAGTACATAATATGCAGAGTCCCTTCATCATAACCCCTTACATTTTCTGCTTTTAAAAAGGTTTATTTTTATGTTTCATAATCAAAAGTTTTAACACTTAAAATATGATTTTCAACTATAATCTAGCATTCCTTTATTTATCTGTAGCTATGTTTAAAATTTTAAGGCCAAATCAAAATAACACTTACAGTATTAAAATATTCCTTATTGCAAAAATCAAATTTTCTTCTTGCTAAAAAAAATCCTGTTAATGTTAATATTGTTCTGAAATCTGAAATCTAACTAATGGGAAAAGAATGCCCCAATTGCATCTTTAATTTTCTTTTCTCTTTTTAGGTAATACTTAGTTGCCATGGTTCCTTGGTTCTCATGTCACATTTTTTTTTATTTCTTCTTTGTTTTGCTGAAAATATGTTTTGGAAATAATTTTCATATGAGATGTACAAATGTAAGCTTTCTGACTCCTTACCTCACTAAAAATAACTCTAATTTCTACAGTATTTGACGACTTAGACAGTTATACATTTCTGGGTTGAAAATTCTATTTCTTCTATACTTTGAAGGTGGCGTGTCCACATATCCTGGCTTGCAGTGCAGTAGATGCCCTGCTGCCAGTCTGTTTCTCATTTTTTTTAGCTAGGTGCGAGTCTTCAGAAATGTATTTTTAGCAAAGTACTACCTGAATCCTTCCAATTTGCTGTTGTTTTCTGTTTAAAAAATAGTCCTAAAAGGGTTACTAAATAGCATGTTTTTATGACCCGTTCTTTGTCGGATAATGGGCTTTACTAGTTGATCTTACATAACGGAGAAGGCCTAGCATTCTTTTAAAGAGAACAAAAAATAAAATAAACCTATTTGAAATGATACAGAATTTCACTCAACAACATAATAGGAATTCAACAATAGTTGCTATATTGCATATTGTCTTCAAATTAGTTGTTCAGAGATCTAGCAGTTTTTTTTATCAATTCTCTAAACAGTCTTCCCATTTCTCCTGTCTCTCTGATGAATTTATACATCATTTTGGTAAGATTAGCACAATATACAATATTATAGTGTATGATTATGAGCATGTAAATTTTATCAAAAATTCTCTTGCACAATTTTTGCTCTAAGTAGAGTTGTCTGTCTTCTTTTAAAAGTTTTAGCTTAAATTAATACCATTAATTTATGTCCATAACTTTGGCCAATTCTTTAAATATCCTTTAGATCTATTTGAGCACATCTGGTATGCCATCGACATAGGCCTCTTGGAGAATTCTCTGTTGAAATTTTTTTTATGTCCTCCATTTGGACCTACTTCTTCCTAGGCTTGCTGTACATGTGCATTTGATCTTTCCTATTAGGCTTTCCTCAGGTAGAGGTTGATCTCTTTTTCTATGCCTCTTTAAAACCCGGACACTAAAAGATGGCGGGTGTTTGGTGAACTGACTGAGGCTTTCTCGCTATTTCACTTCTGGTCTTTCAGCAGGGACACTGGCGAGCATTAATTGTGGGATCCCTGAATTTGGGATCCTTAGGGATTTTTTGTTGTTGTCTTATTTTTGTTTTTGTTTTTATTTCTTGGAGAAAAATCTTCTAGTAACCTGTCTGGAGGAATGTATACATAGGCATATAGAGGCATCTCTAAAAGCATTCTGGGATCCACCTCGGAGCATGGCGGTAAATCTCAAAGTTCTATATCTCCCTGTACTTCTTCTATTCCTGCTTGTAATACGGAAGCCCACTCCTTCGCTGGACCCTACCTTTCCCAGGGCAGCACCTCCTTGTTTTAGCTTCAAGGTATGTCAAGTCAGTAACTATGTCTTTCTCTTTCAAGCTTCTAAATTTTTGTTGTTAAAATTTCTATTCTGACTTTCAAAATTCCTATTGGGTTAATGTCTTTTATCTTAAGTCTTATGAAATGCATTCGTATTTATTGTGATTCATGACATGTTTGGACTTGTTCCATGTGCTTGCTGATTTCATGCTTTCTAGTGGCCATTTTTGCTAGAAACATCCCCCGCTCCCATGCCCTTTTTCGATTAAATCATTTTTAGTTTCATTTCTCTCCTCCATGCTAAAGTTTAGAAATTTTACCATCTTTATATTTCTGGTATTCTAGTGGTTGGCCTTTAAAATTTAATATTAATCATTAAGTATGTTTCTATTGGTAGAATTAAGTTAATAACTGGCATTTCTCCAAAGAAGATAGGAAATTTAAGAATGCTAGATTTTCTTCATCTTCTCCCATTGCCTATGTTGAAATAATCTGTAATTTCAGTTCCAGATTCTTAGGAATATTCATATACTTGACATGTATTGTTTTATTTATAATAGTAACATATTTTATACCTTATATGATATTGTGTATGATATATACTATGTATGTGTGTATGTTGCATAGAAGCTATGCAGTAATTACATATTCTATGATATAATATATATAGATAACTCACAACTTATGATAGTTTGACTCAGGATGTTTTGATTTCATAGTGGTATAAAAGTTGTACAAATTCCATACAAACTGTGCTTTCGATTTTGATCTTTTCCTGGCTAGTGATATGTGTGGTCTGGCAGTTGCCACAAACCACAGCTCCAACTGATACTGTACAATAAACGGTATTATCAGTGTTTTTTGGACATTGTGTTTTATTTGAGCATCCCATCATGTCTGAAAAATGCCCATCTGTAGGTATATATGAGATATTAGACATTTTATTGTAAAATAGTCTATGTGTTTATGATTGTCCAATGGTAGGCTAACATTTGAAGTACATATAATATACACTAAGATATGATGTTCAGTAGATGAGGTGTATTAAATACATTTTTGACCTATGATTTTTCTCACAAATTAGTATCTTTTATTTACAATCATACACTATGCACATCTACATGTCATGTATATGGCCTTTTAAATGTCAATAATGATTTTGTTTACTTACAATGGGGTTATTTAGAGGTAACCCTGTCATCATTTGAAGACTATCTATATGATGATATATTCTTTATATTATTATAGTATATATTATTTACATTATTATTTTTACTTTAGTTGATTTTTGCATCAAACATTTTTGTCTTGGATTTTTTTGTTTATTCAATAGTTTTTTGAGAGAAGGTTCATAAATTGAAAAAGTTTGGATTATATATGTGTTGAAAATATCTTAATTTTGGTTTGTCCTTTTTTGTTTATACCAATTTTGTATACACAATGGGATTTTATGCATTGGTTTGTTTTCAAGTTTCTTTTTCTTTAGAATATGCTTGCCATTCATAATAATTACATTCATCTTGGGGAACTGGCTCATACATATATTGATTCTAAATCACTTTTACATCCTCTTTCCCTACTGACCTCCTGCCTTCGCCAAGCCTCTAGTATTCTTCCCATCTCTGCAAAATCTATTTCCCTGTTTCCCATTATCAATCTCTTTACTTTTAAAATTATCTATATTTTGGAGTTTTCATATGTGAGAAACTACATGATATTTAACCTTGTGTCAGATTTAGTTCCCTTAACATTATAGCCTCAAGGTGCAATTGTTTTCCTATGATTCACTCTTGAATGATAGTTTTCTAGCAGAGGGTTCTAGGCTCAAGATAATTTTCTTGCACAGTTTTAAGAGATAGCTCCAAGAAGACATTCTTGCATGTACTATGGATAATGGGGTAGCTTATGTGAGCTTGATCCTTTTCCTTTACATGGAATCAGGAATTTTTCCTCCTTAAAGGAACTGAGACTTTGTATCTATTTTTGGAATTCTAAATTTATACCATAAGGTAGACTTTTTTTTTACTCAACTTGACACTTAGTGGTTCTTTTCATCTTTAGGATGCCTGTCTTCATTTGTGGAAGCTTTTTTAAAAACATTATTTCCTGAATATTTTTTCCCATTAACATTATATAATCTGTTCTCTGGAATAATAATTAGATAAATATAGGAACTTCTTGTTCTAGCCGCTGAACCTCTTAACTTTTTTCTTGCATATTCAATTTCTGTCCTTTTGATTTTTCTGTGAAAGAACTCCTCTGAGTGATAATTTAGTAGGTAAATTTCTCTAAATTTTAGCTCTTTAATTGGCTTTTCATTGTCTATTCTTACATGGCTTTTTTATTTTTAATTAAAATGATCAAATTTTTGGTTTTCAAGATTTATACTTGACTCCTTTTGTGGATATCATGCCTATGTTTATGTTTATTTCTTTTAGTCTATTGTTTATATATAACCCATAGCCTTTTCCATTTTTTCTATATCCTCAGGATGTACCCTCTTCCAAGGCAGCATGGACAGATTAAAAATAGGCAGAAAGGAAACAAGAAAAATTATACTTTTAGGGAAAATGACAGCTTTGAGACACAATCAGTTACTCAAGGTTACAATGTGTCTTCTTTCCTTGTAGGAAATTCACTCCAAAAAAATTAAGGGTCTTAAAAATACAGCAAGCCTATAAGTTCAGTCCAAGCTTTTCAGCCCATTTGAACCTCCTTTTCCTCCCAAAGACTTCTGTCCTTAGGAAAGCAGCACAATTAACTGGATTGCACATAGCTAAACTTCAAACATGTGCAAAAGGTTTGCCTTTTAATGTACCCCACTAAATGTACACTGTAGAACAACCGCTTGAGGACTGTCCCCAAGACCACATAGAAATCCCCAGATCATCATGCACCTCTCAGCAGGGTTTATACTCTATTTTATCTCAATGTGTACTTCTCAAATTATGCTTAATAAACCTATCTTTGTCTCTCACTGTCATATCTGAAAATTCTTTTTCTGCCATAAAGTCCAGGAACCTATCACACATCTTGTGGGTGGAGAGCTCCTCATAGCCTTTCTGGGGACCTGCTCATGAGGTAGGGTAGAAGAAGGAAAAGAAAAGTAGAAAGGAGACAAGATCATAACTAAACCTGTACTTTTAAGAAGGCTGTAACTTCCTGGACCCAGTTGAAGTTATCCAAGGCAATACACATCAGCAGTCCCTTGGTCAAATTTAGGCTCCTTTCCTTCCAGACCTGTCACTGACCAAATTCCTCAGAAACACTGAAAGTCTGTACATTGGCTTAATTGAGAAAGTAAGGAGCAGGAAACTGATCCTGAGAAAAAGGTACAGATTGAATGTTTAAATTACCTATCAAAACCCAAACAAATAAAACTAGGTCTGTACCTATAAAGTAGACTAGTGCTCTTCTGGGGCTGGGCCACCTTTCTCAGGGTTTCTACCCCTTGAGAGAAGCATAAATGTTGCCCATTCCAGGAAATAATGTCTCATTTATCTGAATGGCTGCATTCCACTCTTCAGTGTGTGTTTTTAATTTCTTTCTAAAATACTCTTCCTGTATATGTTACTAACTAGTCCAGAAATTCTTATTCTGTGACAAGTCAGGAAACTTCTAAAACCATTCTGTGCGTAAGGTGGATCAGGTTCCTTATGTCAACTTTGGGAGCCTCCTCAGACCACGTTCAGGGGTGCTCAGACCCCATCTGGCAACACTGCTATCAGTGATGTTTGCAACTCTCCAAAGAGTTTGTTTTCAGATTGCAGGCTCCCTATTAGTCTGTGGGTAAAGCCCACTCTCAGGGAGGGCTGAAGTGTGCTGATGACCTGTGTCATCTCTGGTGACCAGAGAAGGGCAGATGTGTATGTGTATAGCTTGCAGCAGTGTTCTGGGTACAGCGAGTGCCTGTTCTGCTGTGTGCAGAACCCAAGAGCCTGCATAGCTCAGGGAGCGCTTGTTGCTCACCAGGATGGCCTGGGGGTTGGGGGTGGTACATGCCTCCCCAGCTGCCCAAAGCCCACTGTCTTCCTAATATCAGCCACACTGGGTTGCAAACACCTTTGGGACTGTTGTTTCTTTTTGTTGTGTGCTTGGTTTGTGGTTTCCTTTCTTTTCTGAAATCTGATCCCATTTGACTTTCTTTTTTTTAGGAGGCCTCAAACTTTCTAGTCCTCAGAAAGAATTCCTTGTTTTCTACAAAAAAAAAAATACTAATTTTTTTGCTGTTAGTTCTAGGGATGGTGCATTTCTTGTTTCTTACCATAGAGAGGAACAGTAAAATTTTTTGCTGCTGTTGTTGCTAGGGCTGGTATATGGAAGTACAGCTGGATCAGCATGCCATGCTAAATCTCAATCCTTCTCCACATTTCACAAAGCAGTTTCAGCTGGACTTCTATGGCAGCAGAATAGTACAATGTGGATACTTAAGAACGTGTTTTCTGAAGTCAAACAGCTTTTGGGTTTGAACTCTGGGTCTATCACTTGGTAGCTGTGTGATGATGCATGTCTTCACTATGCCAGTCTCTATTTAACAAGTTGTGATGTAGTACCTGCTTCAAAGAGTTGTTATGAAGAGTAAATCAGTACATGATTTTTGTGAGTCTTTAGTGAATGTTAGCCATTATCACTCCGGAAATTGCTTCCCCCCCCCCCCCCCCCCCCGTACCGGGGATCGAACTCAGGGCCTTAGTGCTTAGCGGGCAAGCACTTACACCACTGAGCTATACCTCCAGCCCCACACTCCGGAAATTGCAAGAGACTAACTTGGCTCAGCTGTTCAACATTCATTTCCTTATTAATTACTTTGGTGGGAGCCCCAAATGCCATTTCTGATTTTTATATTAGTTGACCTAGATTTTTGAAGTTTTGAAGGGCTGTTTTTTTCCCACTTTTCTTTCTTAGTTCATCTGACCATGTATTTTTTTCTATCTTCCTAGTTCTTTTGAACTTCCTGTTGTTCTGTTCAATTCCTTTGTCCCTAGTTTCTAGTTCATTAAAAATTTTAAGCCAGGTGTGTGATACATGGCTTATAAATCCCAGTACTTTGCAGGCTTAGGCAAGGAGATCTGCAAGAGTTCAAGGTCAGCCTGAACTACATAATGAGATCCATCTTACACCCTCCCACCAGAAAAAACACTCTAATAGCTATTTTATTATACCAGTGGGAAACACGAGGAATAAATGTAGGTGATGCAAATATTTGGTCTTTCATCTTGAATCTGAGTCCTGTCCTATAAATTCCTAAACCATGTGATTAGTGTTGGAGTATAATCTATGGCCATTGGCAACAAAGCAGGATTCCCTGTGTGCTGTACTAAATTACAGTTCTCTTTCTGGTTTTTTATTTGTTTGTTTTAATTTGCTTGCATTTCAGTGCCTCACAGTTTCTCCTTTTTGTGACTAATCACACAACAGCAGGGATATTTATGAAACTCTGCCCCCCATTTAGACCTGAATATTGGCACTTTCTGATCTTCAGCCAGAAGGCTGAGCAGCAGGCTCTGTTTCTAAGTCAGCCTCCTCAGTGTCTCACAGTCCCGCATGTTCTGTTTCTCTATAGTTCACAACTAGGAGAACAAGATTCTTTCTTTCAGGAAATTTTTCTTGCATCTCTCCAAGAGCAAACAAAATGTAAGACTCAATATATGACTTTAAGCCTTTTGGCAGAAAGGAGCAACATAAAGGATAACAAATTTAGGTTGATCTGAGATCACTCACTGATTTGAAAGGGACCGTTTTTCCAAGACACTGAAGCAAGAGATATTACTGCATAATGCTCCATATAGGAATTTAATGGAGACCACTACAAAGCAGCCCTGAGCAGGACTTAAATTAACCAATTGGCTTTTCATGTTCTCTTGTAAGTCTGTCCAAGAACTAGGCTCCTTGCCTGTAGATAAGTGGTGGACTCTTAGTAAGTGAACCTCTGTGAGTCACTAATCCTTACTAAAGCCTGTAATGGCAGATGAAGCCAGAAAGCCTTCAAGGATAAGACGAGATCACAGCCAAGGACACCTGATCCAACTTCAGCTAGATAAAGACTGTAGCCTCAGGCATCTCACTCCTGGGTGGATTAATTTAATACCTTACTTGGAGAAGTCCTTGAGTGGTTCCACCCTTCTTGATTCCTTCCCTCCCTTCTTCTGATAACTAAAATAAATGCAGGCCACCTAGAGAAGGTCTTGTCTTAGCCCTGAGAGAATCTCAAATTCTGTGAGAGGGCTCTGATCCTCCTGGAGACCTGAAATCATTCCATTTGCTTCTTTTTGTTTAGGCTTCTCCATATAATTTTTTGGGAGATTGCGGACCTGATCAGCCTGCCATAATTAAGGGATATTATTAACCAGATAGGAAATAATACAGATTGTGTCTTATTAACATTTGCCTTCAAAAATAAGTTTTTGATTTATGAGTGAGATAGCAATATACATTTAAAAGAAGAGCTTAAATTCCAAAGTACTGTGTACTCACTGTCAATATTTAAAGTGGTTTAACTTTTATGTGTCGTGCATGGGGAAATGTTTGGGACAGTAGAGGATTAATTAGTATAGATATCCCTGTGTTTGCTTCCAGTCACATAAAGAAGTTTTATCTCCTTTTCTGCAAGGTCGTAGTCTTGAATTTAACTTTATAGAGCACATTTCTGCAAATAAAGATGCCACCGATAGTCAATCTGAAGAGAAATAGAAATAACTCCTGGAAAGCTATTATCTAGAGCCTTAAAACTATGGTTTTAGCCAGAAGTTCCTTACAAAAGAAGTTGCTTTCACATCTATAATTACTGAAGTGTATAAATAGTCCCCAAATTAAAGCACAGTAACTTTCTTTATTCCTTCCACTTGAGAGATTGAAGTAAACTTGCCACCAGGGCAAGACCTTGTCCATAACACTCCCATGCCATTATGCCTGCTTTGCTCAACTTAGACCCAGATGGATTGTATCTATCTTTATAGTCTTCGAGAAGATGTCTGCAAACTGGGTCTTAACCATCAGATGAATTTAGACCTTTTTGGGTCTTGCAGTTTTGCTCTCTTTTGCCCAGATCAGAACTACTCTGTGTGACTTCCACCTAAAGGATCGATCATCAAAGTAATAGTAAGAATGAGCTGTAAAATAAGGTTAAAATAGATTCCACCTTGAGCCTTTATTAATTAAGTAAACTAAGGTAGTTTTAAAGATTATAACAATCTGAAATAAGAGTGTGGATCTTTTTTTGATTGTGACTTCTTAATAAAAGAGATTTCACTGGTATCTAAACCCATTTTCCCAGAATTATATATGTTTTCATGCTGATGAAAAGCTTGGACTGTAGTCTCAAATGCTACAGAAAACTCTGTCTAACTGTTTTCTTGCTCTAGTATGGGAAGACTTTTTATTCCATTTTGAACAGAGGTTCTTAGGCTGAAGGTGAACTCAGTGGCAAAGCAAACGCTGTGAACAGAAGTTCTTAAACCATCCTTGGGGAATTCTGAAAATTATGCTGGGGACTTTTAGGGGAATGAAGGAGGTCCATTGTTGGAGAGAAAGCAAATTTATTTCCCCGTTTCCAGCCTGTGCATGACTTTACCACTTCTTTCCCCTAGATACACAAACACACGCACACACACACACACACACACGCATGCACGCATGCACACACATACACACACACAGCTTTTATTCTTCTTGGAGGGATAGATCTTCAATATAAAATTATATTTTAGTTAAGATTTGTCCCTTTAAAACAAAACTACATCATGTTCGTAAACTGATGTTTTCAAAAAATTATGTGACTCTCTCTGAGAATGAAGTTATTCATTGAAAATTCTAAGAAGAATTTCAAGACCTTCTGAAAGACAGATCAGTGTGAGGGATTGGAAACACATTCTTATCTGCAATTTGGGGGTGGGTAGCAAAGAGAAGAAGCCACATACGTGTACTCTCAGACTGGACATGTCTGGCTTTATATTCAGGTAATCTGCGTTTCTAGCCCTGTGGTGCTGTGAGCATGAGCTCATGTCGTCTACCGATGCTTTATAGCACTTTGAGGTGTGTGTTATTATTCCCATGTGATAAACAGGAAAGCTCACAGCAGACAAACATTCTGAGAAAAACCACAAAACAACAAGTATTAGTTAGAGCCAGGGTTGAAACACACATCTCCCCATAGCTTTTAACTCATGATTTAAGCACAGTTATTTAGATTCTAACCTTCTGGGTATGCATACCTTATAATCTACTTCTGTGTTCTTCTATTTTTTGATTAAAAGTATATTAGTATTATTATAGGGAGAAATTTTATTCTTAGTGAAATGACTCATGCAATGATCCTAGGCAAGCGCTTATTCCACTGAGCTATATCCCCAGCCCCTCATGCAATGATCCTGAGGAGATGGCTTTGAATTTTCTGGGCCTTTCTATCTTGACAGTAATGAGCTACTAAGACCTGAGGAACTTCTGGATGTCAGAATAAAGGACAATCACCTCTGAGATCTTACGGGGTTCCAGCAAAGGATCAAAGAGACTAATAACATTTAAAATGTTTTTTTCAAATGGGTCCAGTATCAATAAAAGGGATTTTAAAGGTATAATAAAGTGATGATTTTAACCTGTAAGAAAATGTCTGTTATTTGCAAGGTAGGTTGTAATAAAAGGTAGTTTTTATTTATGAATATTCATGAGAAGACTAGTAACATTTTCTGCTGTCTCAACATGACTATATTTGATAATGTCTTTGTAGTTTATGCATGTGTTTCCTCAGCTTCTATGATAACAACTATCCAAACTGTAGCCAGAAAAATTTTTATACATCAGAGATACTATTCCAAGTTATGATGCAGTCTCAGCACTAAGCAGTATTATTGTGTCCTTGTTCTTTTTTGAAAAAGTATTATTTTGTGTTTATAAAACATTAAGCACAAGCTAGGTTATGAAATATAAGAACTGCAAGTATTTCTTTGAAAAAAAATGAAGACACTGAATCAGCAATGCTACAACAAAGTTGGAATCATCTAGACACTGAATTTATTTTCTTTCTTCTTACAGCATTAATGGCCTCTGTTTTGCTTTTGAATGCCCCCATGAATATCACTGCAGATTTTCTATATTTAACCTATCTACAACTTTCTTAGATTAAAAACTGTACATAGTTTAATATACATATGCACCTATACATATGTGAGTATAGTACAGGATATTATACATGTACATCCAAGTAATATTTGTATGTATGTATTATGTATATGCATGCACATACAGATACATAATCTTATGTATTTGAAGCCAAGAATTTTATATATTTAAAGCTAAGATCCTGTCCACTGTGGAATGGTGTTAGTTCTTGGACACCAATACCAGAAAATAAAGCAAATACTATAGCAGACTCATTTTCTGTGTTACTAAGAAACACATTGCTTGGATGTGTAAAGGAAAGAACAACAAATAAAAGACAGAGAGCCAGGAAAGAGTGTGGTGACAGCGTCCCGGGAGCCAGGGGCCTGCATTCAAAGTGCAGCTCAGGTTCTTCGTAACGGCCCGGCCTTGGGCAGTGTTCGCTTCACCTAGAGCTGGATCCAAACACACACGGATCTCCTCAGGCTCTTATTCCCATGTGTGAGGGGCCACTGTAAAACAGCCCTGTAACACAGGCCCTGCATTTTATTCTGCTACAGCTGTCTGCTACACAATCTGCTTCTCTTTAGAATCCAGAAGAATAAATAAAAGCTGTGGGGGAAGGAAATATCCACCGAGCTCTTGCTTGCATGAGAAACCTATTCCCTAGAGACTGGAGCAGTATGAGACAAGGGAGTCTTACCAGCTGCTTCCAGGAGCTTCGTGTGGGCCACGCCGTGGGTACTATGTTCATGCACTTCTACTTTCTATATGATATTTGAAATTTCAGTATAAGGTTAATTAGCTAGAAACTGACCACTTGAACAAAAAAGTCTAAAGTTTCTTATGATACGCTGAAGTGGTCTTCATGATCTTTACATCCTCACCAACCTTATTGATTACAAAGACTCCTCCTAAAGACTTTCTCTGCTTTGCTTCCTATTGTGAAAGAAAGTAACTTCCATTTCTAGAAGGGGAAAACAGGAGTGTTTGTTTCTTTCCATTGCAGGTCAGATCCACATGAATAATGAAGCCTCAACAAGCTGAGTCATATATGTTTAACAACTGAATATTTTCTGTGGCCACAAAGACCACATAACTGGGTTACTGCATTTTACAGACTAGGGACTTTCTAATAATAGCAACTCACAATAGATACGTATATAATACTACAAGTTTATATTTTTATAAGTTTCACATAGCTTCACCTTTTGCATTTAATATACTTTTAAAAAGTAGTGGCTAACACTCGATAAGCTTTACTATATGTCAGAAAGTTGCATTCTACCCGCTCGATATATTATTTTGTCAATCTCTAAGACAACCTTCCATTTCACAGATGAGGAAACTGAGGCTTTTGTTAGCCAAATGACTCACCCAGTTACTGGTGTATGACAGTCTTTCTATTTCTAGATGCTCACACTGCCTGCAAATGGCACTAGCAAGTGAAGCTAATTCACAGCTCGATACTCCAGGTCCCTCATTTACCAACATTCAACTTGTGAACTTTCACAATATGAATGGACCTCGCCTTACGCACATTCTTAATGCAAACAAATCACAGAAGTAGCTCATGTGTCTACCGGGCACTGCCACATTTGTGCTGCCCTGTGCTTTCTGCACAGTGTGGTAGTGGAGAGCAGTACAGTGCAGTGGGTACTTGCCGTATTTTTGTAGGTGTGTTTGGTTTTTTTATGCTTTACATCGTACATTTGTGTCAAAGGTGTATGAGATTCACTCTGTCAGATTTACAAACAAATCTGAATTACAAATGTTATCCCTGAATGGAATTTGCTTGTAAGTCTGGAACTTACTCTGGATTTTCCAGGGAGAGGGGAGGATTAGGTAGTCTCCTTAGCTGGCACCAGCAAGTGTTCTGTGAATTTCCAACTCTTCTGGGTGCTTTGTCATGAGCTATGGAGAAAAAGGCTCTGGGGTCAAGTGAGTTTTGCACTGTTGAGCTATATAAAACTAAACACAGTTTTTCCTTTTTTAAAAAGTTGTGTCTTAGAAACCCCATGTTTCCCCCACACACTTAGGAGGATACCAACTGGGTTACTCTCCCAGAGGAAAGAGGCTCTAGAAGCAAGGCTGGAAGGTGGAGTACACTGGCTTTCCAGGCTGTGGAAGCCCACTTTCCTTTCTCTCCTGAAAGATAGCTTGGGAAAGATTGAAGTGAAATATTCACCTAGAAACAGTGTGTTGAAAAATATGACTACCCAGTGCCATAGCCTGTGTCTGTCGTCCGTCGTAGTTCCAGCCTCAGCTTTGGTCCTCTTGGTCAGAGCACCAGTCCTAACTGTGGCAGCTGGGAAGGACATGGCCGTTGGTAAGCAGATGGCTTTGGGTTGCTAACCGATCTCTCCTGACCTCCAGCACCGTGATCCTGGGTATGGGCTGGGACTAACATCTGCTTGGTGGAGTGGTTGTATTAGATTCTGTAATAATACAACCAGTATGAAGTCTGGCAGTAAACAGGTGGTCAACAGTGGTGCCTGTTCTGGAAAGCTAGTAGGAGGTACTTCAAATAGAGCTGACCTTTGGCTATGGCCTTAGATCTGGCATATGAAATGGATTTAATACATATTTATTATGCTGGATCATAGCAGTATGTTGTATTAGTCACCAATTTCTATGCTGCCCCTTAACTGAAAATTAAACATCATAGTCTATCTCTCACACATGGTAATAGGACCATAGTGAGTAGTCCCTGTGTGAATCTTTTTGTGTGTCCTTAGGACTATACACGTTTCTAAACAGACTTGAGAGGAACAGGAGGCAGAACAGTAACTCTTCCACTGCACAGCCATTTATATGCACTTTCTCACGGATCCTACAGACCTGACATTTCCTCAGCATCCCTGAGGAGACGCTGCAGAGTGCTGGCACCTGTACCACAGGATGAAGAAGGAGACCAGTGGCATTTGAAGGAAGTCTGCTCCATCCTCAGCAGCAAACCTAACAGGTCTCTTCTACAGACGGGAAATCTTACTCTTTCATGGCGCCTCCACCATTAGGGACCAGAGAGGGGATTAACCTGTTTGCCCAGGACAGTAGGTGCAGAGCTTACAACACCCTAATATAGTCATTCCATTTATATTTAGTTTGTCACTAGACTCTGAGCATCTGGAGGGTATGGGAAGTGACTCCTGTATCTTGGGCTCCCAAGACCTGATTCCAGAATCTGAAGCAACTTGATAAATGTTACTTGTTGCCGTATGAGTGAATGGATGAAAACTAATGAAGTGAAAGCCTGAAGAATTAATAAATAGCTAGGGGCTAGCTGGAGTCGGGAATGTCTGGTGATTTGGGACTCTAATGTTCACTGTGGAATCATTCACTTGGGGATAATTACCTAATAAATCTAGCAACGTCAGGAGAATTTGTGACTGTTCCTCTGCTCCTATCTTTGTTGGCGAGAAGGCTCAGGAGAGCCTGGCTGCTGCCTGGAGGATGTGAGAAAGTGGGGACTGCCAGGATATTGGGGTTCAGACTGTTCTTTGGGCTATTTTTCCCAGGGTAACTTAGCTCTTCCAGTTTTTGAGGACTTGAAGAGTGACCTTTCTCTCTCCCACAAAAAAGATCGGTCAGGCAGACCAGAAAGTAGGTTCAGCTGCTAGGGAGAGGAAAATGTAGGGTGCACTCAGAGACAATAAGCTTTCAGGGTCGATGAGCATTGGGTCTGCATTGCTTCCCAACTGTTCCCTCAATGGTAAGGACAGCTCATTTGGAGAGGGGTGGACTTCCTGAATCCTTCTCTGTCTGGTTTGCTAATGTCAGCAAGTTTCCTTGGTGGCGGAGGAGTTGGGAACAGAAAAGTCACGACCCAATTAAGTGATCCTAGAATCTGAAACAGCGCCAGCTGGAATGGAACAAAGCTGGTTTTCAGGGACTGGAGGGCCCCCTAAGGAAATCAGGGCTAAGCAGATTCCACACGGTATGTAAATAAACTTTCTGACTTGATGAATAAGGGTTACTCCAAGCAGTCTGGCAAGGGGATTTGTTACCTTGGGGGTGGCTGTGGAATTTTCTTTCCTGGGGAATTTAACAGCAGGTTACATTTTGATCTGACTAGAGTTCTTCAGCTGTGAGCCATCCTGGAAGCAGGGAGGAGGTGGCAGGGAGATTAGTTTGCCCTTAATTGTGGAAACCACTTCAGAGGAGGCAAGAAGGGAATTGCGTATGATCCATAGATATATTTTTACCACAGACAAGTCTGCCTTTGGTTAGCCATAGAGGCATGACTTGTTTGCTAAGATGATTCAGAGTTCTTGGGATTCAACAAGCTAAATGAGCCCCTTAATTAGTATCCAAAATAGTGGAAGAGTTCCAGAAGATGAACAGATACAAGCCCAGAAAGTTGCTTTAGCTCTTCCTGTAGGCTAAAAACAACTTTTAAAGAGACTGGCTAGTGAGGTTATAAACAGGTTGTTAGTACAACAATTCATATATTTAAGGTGAAGAGCCAGTGTGGTGTAACAGATTAACTTTAGCCAGACTCTCTGGGTTCAAAGCTTAGTTCTATCACCTACTAGTTATGTGGTTTGGGGACAAATGTTTTATGCTCTGTGTGCCTCAGTTCCTTCTAGAAGGAAAATAAAATTATGGTTTGCACTTCATATGGACACTGTAAATACCAAAAGTATTAAACAAGTTTATTCATACGAAGCACTTACTACAGTGCCTAGCATGTGAACAACACCAAAGAAAATGAAATATTTTAACTTTTATTATGTTTGCCTCTAGTTTTTATGTGGCCAAATTTGATTTGAACACATCAAGACTATGAAAACAAATTTCTTAGAGATCCCCCATACTAAGTAAGAAAAAATGTCACTGACCACAAGTAGGAGATTTATTAAATTTATGGAATTAGCATAATTGGTAAAAACTATGTTTAAAAAATAGTCAACTCCTCCAGTGGATTTTGGACCTTTCTATCTTATTCCGTCCTTTCTTGCCTTATGCATTTCAGTCTGTTTGCGCTACTCTTTCCTGGAAGAGTCATACCCGTTTCCTTTAGTCCTTTTCTCCCATTGCCCATTCTAATCTGGAATCTTTACTCCTCTCATCCGCTTCTTGGCTTAGTAAATTCTCCCTCATCCTTCAAGATTCCTAACTCCTCCCCCATCTTCCATGCGGCCTTCACAGACCTCTCTCAGGAAGTGGTCTCTTCTTCCTTCAAATGTCATCATCTTTTATATCTTATTTCTTTCCCTATTTTTTTATGGTTTGTTTGCCCAATTTCTCCTACTGGATGTAAATATCTTCTCATATCTGCCATATGCCTTAGTATAAAGTCTTACATAGTACGAATCTGTAAAACCATTTACTGAGGCTGAAGTTAATCTTATAATCTTATGTTTACTCTGATAAACTTGCACTTGGGGCATCAGGATTGAGTAATGCTTCAGGCATTACCTGGGAGATTGAATAAAATTTCCATTCTCATATAGGAAACTATTTTACTCCAGGAAGGGCAGGAACCTTTGCACCAAGCCCTAAATGCAAGACTGTTATATGGTCCAATAAGAATACTGAAACACTGACACTGGGGAAGAGGATGTGGTCAAAGGACAGTATGCCAAGGAAAGGAGAAAGTGTGAAGGGGAAGGCACAGGCCGAGGGAAGATTTCCTCTGCCTTCACATATTTGAAGGTTTGTCATGGTGATGATGACTGAAAAAGAAGGAAAAACCTAGGACCAGTGGGAGGAAATTACCAAGGGGCAGGTTTTCAGTCCAGTATTAGCACGTCCATCCTGATGGCTGTGGTTATTCACCTGTAGAAGGAGTTGCCTTAAACAGTGCTAAGCTCCCAGTTGGGCTCACAGGCTGGATAATCTTCCAGCTGTGACCAAATTGAGTGGGAGTTTGGGCTTCATGACCCCCAAACAGCCTTCGACCCCAAAGATTAATTGACTTTATGGAAATCTGTATTTCGGCAAAGGATAGTGGGATAAATATCCTGCTGTGTACTACTTTTTAAATGCTGGCAGAATTAGGGATTTTAAAAAAGTCAATGACTTATTTCTTTGCCTTCTGCAAAGAAAAGGATATAAGCTTTCATTTAGGGATTTTGTAAAATCCATTCTGTTTGATTTTCTTGTCTCAGTGGCTTAAGGGCAAGGAGGTGCTAGCTGGGGTTTCTGCTTGGTGACAGGCTAAACTATGATTGCACAAATTGTTTACTGTGCATCTTGTTTTTGAATTCATATTTATAGGCTGAGCTTGATGCCAGGGGTGTATTTCCATGCCTGGATAATTAATGCAAATATGTTCATGCTCTGTGTGTTGGTGGAAGGAGGAACTATTAGTAATTATGTACTAACACAAAATTCCTGAGTGACTTGAACAGTTTTCACACACTTTCTACACCCCTGTGGATAATGACATTGTTAGCTTGCTCCCATGCTGCTAATGTATTTGTGCATATTTTCGGACAAAAATATATGCCGCTTGTTAGCTGAAGGAGTCTCTCCATTTCCTACTTTCTGTCTCTCCAAGACAGCACAGAGTACTTCTGGTATTGACAAAGACCGTGTTTGCGTTTTCAAAGCAATTAGCAATAGATTCTCTGGCGTTTCGTCCATACTGCTTGCTGCTCATGGTTATAGAATCAGATGCACAGGTTGCATTGATACTTATTATTGACTAAATCGTCTATATGGAATACTCTTATGTTCCTGCTCTGAACTTATCACTGGACAATCTGTTCTAGACGTAGTCTAACTCACCAGACTATTGAAGAATCAGACAGCATGTCCTAATTCTAATCTAAAGGAAAACAATGTCATTCCTCTACCCCAATTTTGCACTGTCTGTAGATTTGCACTTCCTCTTTAGTTGTGTTCAAAGCAGTATGATTATTCTGGAAATTCTGGGTATCTCAGAGCAATTGGAGACAGAAGGAGTTGGCATTAATTAAATTTAAACACCAACAGTCCCTTGGTGGAGGGGCGTTCTCTTTGCTTTCACCTGCAACAGATGCAGCAGAGCCGAGTAATTGTCCTCGACCTAGTCATTTTGGGAAAAGCCTTCTTTTACTATCTGTGTTCTCATTTAATTAAACTGAAGGACCCAAAATGAGATTGAGCTAATTTCAGGTACAGTGGGGGGTATTATGTGTACATAAATAATGTTTTTATTATTTATAGTAGATTTAGAAGCTGCTGCCTTACAATAATTATTGAATTTGATAAAACAAACTTTTGAACAAAGGAACTCTCTACCAGCCTTAATCGAAAACGGAAGCCATGGGCGGGAAGGACGCTCTTATAATTGCTCACTCACACTCTCCATGCGTTCCTCTAGTTGAGAGTATTTGTTCTTTTTTTCTTACCAATAACAGAAATACAAAATGAACAAGTTTCCCCTCACCTATCTTTGGCTTAAATTAGCAGACAAAAGTTGCTGCAAAGGAAACAAGCCTCATTTTTCAGTTCTTTCTTAGGAGCTGGGGTAGCCAGGTAACATTTCTCTGTGCTGGAGTTTTGTGCCATTTTCGGTGGCATTTTTTGGGATGTGATTGGTTTCACATACTGGTAGACAGAGAAGAGCGAGAATAATTTCCCCAGGAGGTCCCTGATCTGTTAGGATATTGCTATAGAGACAGTCTGTGAGGCCTGACATTTGCACACACCCAAATTTGTTTACATAGGAAGGGAACTGTGGGAAGCCATCCTGACTGAGCTCTTCTCTCCCTTCACCCCGCTGTCATCTGACTGAGCTGTTGTCTGGCCATTCTCACAACTGTTGATTCTGCTAAATAAAAGTAGTGTTTTTTAAAAACTTAGCATCTGCAGTGCGTACTGTTGAAAACTACTTGAGAGGTGCCTTGAGCATCCTCGCCCGTTGTCTCTGCAGTGTGATCAGAAATGCCGTCTTATCAGTGTTGGATCATGTTACCTGAACTTAGATGTTTTTGAGAAAAGTGGAAGCTGATATTCACCACCTGTAATCCTTAGAGGCCAAACTCCTTTCCACATAGTGGCAGGGGAGCTGTTTGGGAGGATGTGCTGTCATCTTTAGAATAAAATCCCTAAGGCTTTGGAAACTCTTGGTTTAGATATTAAGCTCAGATTTATTGGCTTGCTAAATCATCCTAGCTTTCCAAGTGACAAGGTGGTTTTCATAACTCTAGAGAAAAATTCACAACAAAACTTTAAAAGTAAAGGACAGAACAGAAAGGGGAATTAAAATTTCTAAAATCTGATTTACAAAATCCAAGATGTAAAAAAAAAACAAAAAACAAAAAAAACAAAATCCAAGATGTTTATTACTTAAAAATTGTGATGGTTTTTTTTGTTTGCTTAAATTTCTGTTTTCTCAGTGGCTTGTCTAGTTAGCCTTTTTAGTTTACTGCCTTTTTGGCAGCGATGTGTTCTGCTTATCTCAAGCAAAGGATGCTTCTGTCTGGAATTACAGGAGTGCAGGGAACTTCATCATGTTACCGCTTTTTTTTTCTTTGTCACTGACATATTAGTACCAATAGCTAAACCTGTTACACACTGCATTTGGACTTTACTCATTCCAATTGTGGTCAATTTGACCTTCCTAGAAAGAGATTTTGATGCCATTTTTAAACCCCTGTCATGTGCAAAGACGTTGGCACCATCTCGCTCTCTGTTGTTTCCTCTGTATAACCCATGATGGTTTGCTACAGGAAACCGCCAGCGGTGGACCCGTGCCATTTGTGTAGTCAAGGTGTGAACTACTTATTGGTTGGGGGTGAGGCCCAAGGTTTCCAGGAAAACAGAAAGGATGTCCCATTTGAGAATTTTTATTCCTTGTAGGGAGGTCTTATGGCAGCACGCATGAACCGCACCCATGACAGTATATGAGACTAAGAAGAAACACATAGGAAGAAGAGGACAAAAAATGCAGAGGTAGAGGTAAACTAATGTAGGGTAGGGCCACAATTCTAATTCCTTAGAGATTTTAGCTCTTAGTTGAGCTCTAAGTGAGGGCTAGGTTGTAAATAGAATGGTGACGTGGGGGCCTTTGTCTCCAGTGTCCCAAGCTACAATCTCAGTGCCCTTTCCTATCTGATGGGTAGTCTCCGAATGCTGTTACCTGTTTTTATAGCTTTCTGTTCTTAGTTGCACCATTTCTGAACTTTCTAGATTTAAATTATTTCACTTCTTCTTGACCTCTCTCATTTTTTTAAAAATTTTATCCCTTCTTGAAATGTTAGATTATAGGACTCGTTGCTTTTTACATATATATCTTGTGGTATGTGGCACTTGCCATGGTACGGTATGTAATTTAGACCATTGCCTCCCTTTTATTATTGTGTTTGCATGGGGCTATGTCACTTTCTGCTTCTGCTACTCATGGCACTGCATGATGGGTTATACTGTACTTTAGAAGGTGTTTCTTGGTAGAAGATGGAAATGTGTATTATGTTTTAAATTGAAATCATCCCCACAAATCTCATGTGTTCAGCGCTGGGGCTTTTGGAAGATGATTTTATCATGGCAGCCTTTTACTCATCCATAAGTTAACCTAGTAAGTATGCATACTGGGGGGTTGTGCTTTTGGACAATGGACCTCTCACTTCGGCTCTTGGGCTTTCTCTCTGCTTCTTGGCTGCCTTGAGCTGAGCAATACTGCTCTACCCAGCCCTCCCACCCTGTAGTTTCTGCCTTCCAACCTACCATCCATGGACTGAACCCTCTGGAACCATAGCCAAAATTAACCTCTTCTCCTTTAAATTGTGCTGGGTGTTTCATACAAGCAATGGGATGGCTGACTAACAGAGTGGATCAGGAAATCTATAGAAACTTCTCCCAGAGCCACTTCCCAGTGCCTCTTTCAGAGGAGTCAAACCTCTTTCTCCCTCATTCCCAGTGTGTCCTTCTAACGCTTCTGTTCTTTCCCCAGGGATTTACCTCTGGTCATAGCTCCAAGGAATTTAAATAAGAATAAGAATCTGGATGCTTCAGGTCATCCCTTCCCTGTTCTACCTGATGTCCTCTCACAGGCTCCTAAAGTTCCTAATGAAACCTGTGGAGCCCCGGCAGGTCCTTGAGGTGGCTGGTAGGCTGCTTTGGGGTTTCCCAGCTCGTTACCACCACGTGTCTTTTTCTCTGCCATATGCTTTCTTACCACCCACCCTGCAGGGTCCACCGATAGGGAAGACAGGGGCGTGGAGGAGAGGAGGATTCATCTCCTTCCATGGTACTTCCTTTCCTCGCTTCCTACATTTTCCTCCCCCTTTCCTTACATTACTCTGCTTCTGTGAGCAGATTTGGAGAGTTTCACAGTCTACTTTAGTGAGTTCTCTATCTTGATCCTCTGAAAGGACCTTCTTCCCTCTAGCTTTAAACCATTTCTGCTTCGGGTTCCATATATCAGATCACAAACTCTCTGCGATGACTTTTAATAGTTCCCTTTGTATGTGGTCTTCAAGGGCTGTATTCTCAGTTGTCTCCACAATTTTTCTCGGAAATCTTTACTGTGGTTTTAAAATCTTTTTCTCTTGGGTAGAGATTTTCTCTGATACATGTCTAATTCCTAGTTCATTTTTAGGTTGCTTGTTGGATGTACAGCAAGTGAATTAAATTTGGAAAAAGTTCAAAACTAAACTATTCAGCTTCCCTAAAAATATTTTTTCCTAATGAAATGACAGCAATCCATTTCTCAGAAGCCTGTAGTCATCCTGAGTTTCTTAGCTTGTCTTTATATTCTGGCACACCCTAATTTCTGTCACTTCTATTGCCTAAACTTTTCCTTTCAATTATTTTTAAAGAATCTTTTCTTAATCCTTTTGTGTTCCCCTAGTTTAGATACTGTGATCTCTTCCTAGAATCATAATCTTGACATTTTCTTGTCCACTTTTACTGGAACAATTTTTAACAAGAAATGAATCATATTAACTACCTTAGTAAAAAATATCCAATGGATCTTTATTGCTTGGGGTGACAGCTTCAAAGTCCTTTTACTTGGCATTTAAAAGTTTTGAGCTTTGTCCCAGTAGATATGTGCACTTATTTATTGGAGATATTAATATGTATGTGTGTGTGTAGGTGTGTATAATAATGAAACTGTTAATACTGACACCAATAACATTTATAGACATCTTTTCTTTATCTCAAGAACATTAGCTGCATTTAAGTGCATTTAACCAAATGCACTACATCCACATCTATTAAAATCTGTTCATTAGGGGGCTGGGGATATAGCTCAGTGGAATAAGCGCTTGCCTAGCAAGCACAGGGTCCTGAGTTCGATCCCCAGTACCGCAAAAAAAAAAAAAAAAAAATCTGTTCATTCACTTAATTATCACAATGTACACAAGCAGAAAAAGAGGGATGAGAGGAAAGTGAAGCATTTTATTTAGAAATGGTGACATTTTTCTCCTCTCCAGTTGTAATATGCTGTATTTATCATCTAGATATTTGTTAATTGTGTTGCTAATCATGATGATATCATGCTGTACTGTTACTATAACTTTCTAAGTTTTAACTTAGTTACTAAGTTACTAACTTACTATAACTTACTAACATTCTGTAAGTTTTACTTATATTTTATCTTGTATGTTATCATTCATTTCCTATTGGAATACAAACTTCAGGAAGCATGGATCTGGTTATTTTGTTCACACCTATTCTCTTGCATCCAGAAGAGTTGTAGATAGATAACAGATGCTCATAAGTTATTAAATAAATGAAGACCTAATATGTTCATGTACACTATTCTCTTAGAATAGTGATTATTATAAATGATGGTGGCCATATATTCTTTTTTCATGTACTCTATATGATAATTTAAATTTTGGAGGGTCCCAATTTTTGTCAAATACAAGACCATTCTTATTACTTTTTTGTATGTCTGGTAAGGAACTCATAGATTAGAGAGAGTGTCCATTTGCCATTTTCTTATTATTTGATGTTTTTAGGCTTACTAATTTGTCAGATTTGTAGTTGCACCTTGCAAACATAACTTTAAAGCTACAGGTACCTATTATGAAGATCAGATTGGTTACTAAGAGCAGACCATACAAACTATAAATGCACAAATACACGCCTGCAATGTAGGTCAGCATATTGAACATAAAGGAACAGGCGAGGATGGCCTCTCCCACAACTCCATGTGGGAACCTCCCACCTTTTCCCAGGAAGTGCCACGCATACCACGTAACACTGATAACTTCCTGTTACATGACCCAGACCAGAGAATGAGTGGTAATCCTTCTGTGAGGTATGAATAAATATGAATTTCCTTTTTTATGTTAGCAAAATAGTAACTAAATGAGGAGTCCTGGCTCCACTCCCACCAATGATCAAGTAGCCCCTATCAGATCCACTGTCCTGCAGGGAACGCCTGTGAGCTTTGGATGAAACGTGTGAGCAGCTGCCTGCAGACTGCGTAAACAAAGGCATGAACGTAAGGAAGAGGGATTAATTTGAAGGAAGGGAGTAGAACTGGTTTAAATGCCTTATGTTTTTCAATTTTTAGCCTGTAGTTACGCCCCAGCTGATCACTACATAGGCAGTTAAAATATGGTCAGAAATGTACAACTTTATTATTTTTTAAGAACCAGAGTTTAAGGTGATTGCAGGGGCTAGGAAACAAAAGCTAGGAGGAAGAGGGCCAGAAAGGAGAGAGCGAAAGTCTAAATGCTCCCCAAATCTCTGAGTAATACTATGGATGTGCAGTGAGATTCCAGGCAGCTCAGCTAAAGCTAAAACAACTTACCTGCTATTTCAAAGTCTGGAATTTAATTTCTACCAATTTTCTGCTGGCTAAAACAAAAATAAATACTCCTTTGAGGAACATAACAGAATCCAAGGACTTTACAGTGTATCACTTATAATATCCAAGGTAATGGACCTAAACTTTTAGATATAAAAGGAAAGAGAAAAATGTGTAGTATATATCACAGAAAAGACAACCAGTGGAGACTGGCCTTGAGATAGAATTTAATGCATCCGCTTCAACTATACTCTGGAAAAGAAATGTGCTTGTGATTAATGACAAAATAGGAAATCTTACAGAGAGATGGGAAATGTTTTCAAAAACTTGTAAATTCCAGAAATCAGAAATATAAAATTTGAAGTGAAAAAGTTTCAGGATGAATTTTGACAGCAAACTGGAAGTGACAGAGATGTTCATGTACCAAAAGACAAGTGAAGTAATCTAATCTGAAGGATAAGAGAGAAAACTTGAATAATTGAACAGAATGTTGCCCTGGATTAGAAATGGTGCCCTGGATTAATGGATGGATCGGAGATGGGCGGATATTTAGTAGAGCAAATGGAATGACTGAACGATGCAGGCCCTATGTGGATATTTTTTATACAATTCTTTTAACATTTGGTATGGATGTAACTTTTCATAATATAATTTTAAAGAAAAACTGCAAGTTCTGTGATTTGCTTTCAAAATCCTTAATAATTTCTTGTGAACCCTCTTGAAGTACCCTGTAGGCGGCTACTGACGCGAAAGGTTCTGTCTAAGCTGATAATAACCTGGTGGGGCCTCCAGCCCGACTCCGGCTCCCCGCCCACCCTTTTCGTGGCCCTCGCCTTGCACTTAAGAGTAGAGAATGTGTCTGTCTCAACAAACATGCGACATTCTCCACCAGATCTCCTTTTTTCCGCTTAGCTTTTATTCACAACGCGCCTGACCTCTGACACAATTCCACATCGCTCTCAAATCTCCGCTTTATTGTGGTTTCCTTTGTCACTTCGTACCAGACCTCGCGGGAAAGAACGTTCGCTCCCAAACGGTCCTGTGCGCACTTCCCAGCCCGTTTCCCTTACGCTGTAAGCTTACTATAGGACCGTGATTTGTTAGTTTTATATATCTTGCCACTATCGTAGTTCCTGATACCTGTTATATACTAATGTTCTTGACTCAGGGAATTGGCATAATTTTAATCTATTTTTTCAAAGAAAGTTATTTTCATTGGTGCATTTTAGGTGTATGTGACAATCACATTCGTCGTCGGAAATTTGTACCGTACATGATGTTACCTGACCGGTTTATTCCCACTCCCCTGCCCTCCCTCCAACCCTTTCCAGTCCTTATTTATGAAAGCTTTGTTTCCATGTTTTCCTTCTGTCCTCATTTTTCTTTTTTAATTATTTTCAAGAGAAAAGAACAAAACCAAAATAAAAACAAAGACAAAGCACGAAAACTATAAAACCTATAAAAACTATAAAAACTATATATATTTTTCCCTTTCCTCATCCCGGTTGTTCTTTCCTTTTGAGCAGTTTCTTTCTCTCTCACAATACCTATTTTACCTTTCAGTTTTTATTTCGTCTTTCAGATTCTTACACTAGGGAGACAATATGGTGTTTACACATATGGGTCTGACTTATTTCACTTGTGAGTGTGCTCTCTAATTGCATCCATTTACCTATAAAAGCCTGGAGTTTTTCTCTCTTTATAGCAGTGTAATGCTCCATTGTATAAAAAGACCACATTTTTCTTATCAGTTCCTCAGCTGATCGGCATTTGGGTTGTTTCCCAGATCTTGCTATGACAAATTGTGCTTCTATAAACACGGGTGCACCCATGTTGCCTCAATTTTAAAATTTTCCCTTCCTCCCTCTCCCTCTCCCCCTCCCTTGTTCCCCTTCTCATTTAAACATTTCTTCCTATTTTTTTAAAAATGAGAAATAAAGGAAAATTTGTTGGTGTCCAGGAATATGGTAAATAAGATCTTTCTCTTTGGAAGATGTCAACTTATGTAAAAAAAAAAATAAATAAATAAATTGAGAACCACAGCAGACCAAGGGAGACTTTCAAGGAAGGATTGTATTTTTAAAAAACAAAGGTGAAAAAGAATCCAACTATGAATTTCCCTAACTGTGAAATGAAAAGCAGGGAACAGAGGACTTTGTTCTGTGGGTATGAGGGAAATATTTACTGTCAGAGCTTGAAAAAGAGGACAGAGACAGGAGAGACTAGAGAATGAAGAAGTAGTCAGGGGAAAGGAGATGGGAAGATAAAGAGGCAGGGGAGAGGCCTCTGTTGGAGGATGGAAGTGACTGTATTTTTCAGCAATGCTCACTCATTCATAGTTATTTAATGTTCTTCAGTTTTCTTTATAAATCTTACTGGCAAAATTTAATGATAAAAGTTAAAATAAAAGTCATATACAAGTGAACATTCTTACTTGTTCTCTATAGGTACGATGAAAGATAAATATCAAAATAGAAAGCACTGTTCCATATCTCTAATGCCTGGGATCTTTAGAAAATAACTGGCAGAAATTACTTTATTAAAAAATTCTGCTGCCTGCGTGAATGATCAAATTAGTATTGTCTTAACATTAAGCTGGAGCTTTGTACATTTTGAGCAAATGTATGTATAAAACAGATCTAGTGAGCCATTAAGGTTTTGTAAAAATTGATCATGTCAGTTTATAGCAATATAATTGTATAAAATTTAAACTTTCACATTAACATTTTTTTCCTAGCAATATAATTATCCGATCAGTGCTTCCAAATCATTTTATTTCTTTATTCATTTAATTAACTAATTAATTTGTTCTTTTGAGTCAAGGTCTCACTCTGTAGTTCGGGTGGGCCTTGAGCTCACTCTGAAGCCCAGGTGGCCTCTAACGCATGGTGACCCTCCTGCCTCCATCCCCCAAGTGCCAGGACTGCAGGCACGTGCCACCATGGCTGACCTCCAAATCATTTCAAACAACTAAAGATAAAATAATTTATCAAAAAATAAAGTAGTGAATTAATGAGCTCAAAATCTTGTTTTTTTAAAATACATTGCTATATCTTGAATCAGTTTACTCTGTAGCATTGATGGGGAAATGTTTCTGTCACTTTGAAATGTGTTTTCCTTTACTTTCAACTTTGCTAGTAAAGCAAAAGCTCCCGGTCATAAGGAAAAACGTATATGACTTTCTCTTAGTCTTATTTGTAGCCTCAATTTCCTTATATATGAATCATTTTTTCTAAGCAATTTTTGCTTTTGTTTTTACATACATGTGACACTTTTTCAATATATGAAGAACTCCTTTTGTTCTATCAACATTTGCTACAGATCAAAAATGGTTGTCACTAGCACTGCTGTATCACATTTGATTTTCTCCTCAGGCTCTCCCACTGAGTTAAAAGCCCAGGCTTGGGGGTCTCTTTCTTATGAAATGAGGTAGTTCAATAAATTAGATGTGATATTATAACAATTCTCGCTTAACTAAGAAGGGTTGGTTGGTACCATATTAGAACATGAGAAGTAATATTTGCACCTAGCTGTCTTACTATTACATATTTATAAAATAATTTAAATATCAAATTAACCTCTTTATTTTATTGTTTTAAAGATTCCTTTTAAGTCTGTCTTTTTTCAGTTTTAATCATTTTTTATTTTGATATAGAAAAGTTAATGAGTATGATCTCTTAATTTAAATAATATAATTCTTTTAAAATGAAATGAGTAATATTAAAGCATTTGTAATCCAGTGATAATTTAGCGTTAAGGCAAGGAAAGCTATTTTCAGATGTTTTGAAGAGAAGAGTATTTTCGAAAAGATACATCAAGTTAATTCCAAAATGGAAAAATCAGCCACTAGAATGATTTAAATATTCAATACAGTATTTCTTTTCAAAAACCTGATAAAATTGCATGCTAAAATGACCAAACAAAGCCAGGTGTGGTGCTGTACACCTATAATCCCAGCAGTAGGGAGGCTGAGGCAGGAGGATCACCATTAGTTCAAGGCCAACATGGGCTATACTGTGAGTTCAAGGCCAGCCCGAATTGCATAGCAAGACCATGTCTCAAAAAAAAAAATGACTAAAGGGATCAGAAGTTTAATTTAATGCTTCCTTAAAATGGATGTTTAAAAAATGTACATGAAGAATACCTAATGAGCATTTGGACATGATACACAAGTAAAGAAATGTATCTGATTTTTGAAAAATCTAAGTCAGGCAATTATTTTAGATGTTAAAATGTAAGTGGAGAAAACTGAATATCTCTTGAAATTGGGTTGACCCTTAAAAATATTCAGTTGACCTAAATCTTAAAAGCTTCAGGGGCCATCTCTTTTCAGGAATTTGACTGACCTAAATTTTAACTATCAATTTCCACCAAGGAGGACTTGACAAAAGCCATAGCTTTCCATGTGGATATGTGTAATGTCTTTCCCAGGACGTGTTCACAGAGTCAGACGTATCTTCCCTCAACCCTTAGTGACACAGTATTACAGCAGGGAAATATTTTGAACTTTGGATCCACAAAAGAGATGAGAAGAAATTTGTAGTGTAGACAAGGTGAGACTTAAATATAGTCACATGGAAGTTAAAAAAAAAGAAAGCAGAAATATAGAGAAGAGTTGTTACCAGTATTTTTATACTTACTTTACATCAACTCCAGATTTCTTTTGAAAAACTCTTTTCTTCCCACCCCCCACCCATGGTTTTTGTCTTACCAATGCATTTTATCTATCTGTGCAGGCCTAAAGTACATTGTCAGTTTTATGTTAAGTCCTCGTTGAATCTTTCATACCCTACATCCTCCCACCAGCAGATCTTGTCGGCACTGTGTTCATGGTATATTACAGATGTGTCCATTTCACACACTGCTTCTCGCACACCGTGGTCTAAGCTGCCGCACTCCTTCATCTGGACTGCTGCACGAGCCTTCTAGCTTGTGTGCCCTATTTCTGTTTCTGTCTCCTTGCGTTCCTGTAAGCCAGAACCTTTTTTTCACTGATTCCATTTCAAGAAACCAATAGAAATTAGCAGTACAATTATCTTAGCTGTCTTGTGTGTGTGTGTGTGTGTGTGTGTGTGTGTATTTCCCCTTTCTTCTTTTTTTCCCCCTCGTCCCAGTTGTTTCCTTTTGAGAAGTTTCTTCCCCTTACACAATATCTATTGTACCTTTCATATTTTATTTATACTTTTAGGTTCTTACACTAGGGAAACAATACAACGTTTACACATATGAGTCTGATTTATTTCACTTATTAGTTTGGTCTCTAGTTGCAGCCATTTACCTATAAAAGCTTAGAGTTTATCTTTCTTTATAGTTGAGTAATACTCCATTGTATAAACTTACCATATCTTTTTTTTTTATTTTAGAAACATAAAAGTACAAAAACCTATTGACAAACAGACACCCATTATCATAGAAAATAGTACAATCACAACTAATCTATAGACAAGGTGATATGGTCTCAACAATTGTTGTTGCTTTATCCATTGATATCTTCGAATTGTAGATGTATGGACCCATATACAGACATGCAAATTTAGTCAGACAGT